>PVIR01011854.1:0-46181 GCA_004026965.1 Petromus typicus | reverse complement strand
GTTTAACCTGGAATAAGGGTGTGTCAAGGTTCTTAGTTTAATCTGAAATGAGGGTGTGTCAAGGTTCTTAGTTTAACCTGGAAAGGACAGTAGTTATCCTTGAGGAAAGTAGACAATGTCAGGCTCTGATCCAGAAATCAGGCCAACTTTTTCTCTCCTGCATGGGCAGCCATGACACTGTAGGAAACGGCTCCCAACACCTAGCCCCAGAAATGATATGCTTTTATTTTACATCCCATGTATGTGAGCTGAACTTGAAAATAATTAGTCATAATACAACATTTCACTAAAACACAGAAGTGGTTGATGCTTCTGAAGTATTCCAGAAACAGTGATACAAATTTAATTTTGCAATGAAATTCTATTGATCATATGTAACCAAGGCCTCAGAAAATGAGCCATCAAATCATTGAAAACTTTGAGAATGCTCATTAGAACTTTGAAGTAGGCCATATTGAAAGTCATTCTCTTTAAAGAAAAAACAAGAATTTTTATCAGTTATACAGAGCAAACTTAGGTAATTTAGATTATTTGCTAGATTTGCAGGTTACTGTAGTGACCATGTCTTAAGGATTTATAAAAGGTATATATTGCAGTAGCTGAATGGCACTAGACTGATTCAATAATCATTTGTTTGTACTAATTAATGGGGAATGAGAAAGAAGATGTATGACAGAACAAATAATTTAGGGGGAAAATGAGGGGAGATATATATCTGCACACATGTATTATCCTATTGACATGGTTATACTGCCCAGAACCTCTAACATCAACTCTAGCTCACAGGCTGGGATTGTGATATATGATAATAGCTGAAGGGAGCCAAAGACTAGGGCCATTCACATTTTAGTGCAGTAAAAAATGCAATTTTTAATATCTTTAATGATAATTTTAATAACACATTTAAAATATAAATGTGAAAAATCCCAAAAATGTATAACACAGGTTCTAAAGCAGATATTTTGATCAAATTTGTCTTTAATTAGAGAACAAACTATATGGGAAAAATTAGAATTAAGTTGTGTCTTATAGTTAACATTTCAGAGCAAATGTGTTCATTTGTATTTGGTACAAATACCCATTGTACCAATTTCGATGTGCAATTATGATGTGTATATGTAATGTACCAATAAAGATTTCAATTAAAATAAATTAAAGAACAAACTAAAATCTCCATTTTGTTATATTAAAAAGAAAAAAAAATTAAGCAGTTATCTGGCAGTTAAATGTCATACAGATAAAACATTTAAATAATTAGTTTTGTTTTCAATTTTTAAGTTCAATTTTTGCCATCTTTAGCACCAAAGTGGATTAAGAATTAGTCATAACTCAATTTCGAGTTATGAAGAAAATATGACTCAAAATAATAACCGATTCAATGTGCAAAGGGTTTGTTATTTTCACGTCAGAAGTAATTTTATGTCATCTCTGTACTGGGTCTAGAGTTGTAATATATAAAATGAAAAACTTCATAATATACTACATAACTATAATTATAATATAATATGCTCTAGTAGAATTAAAAGTAATTATGAATGTCATCGCTAGTTTTTGTTTTTCTTATAGCAGCATATAATCCTCTTAATTTTTTTTTTTTTTTTTTTTTTTTTTTGAGACAGGGTCTCGCTTTGTAGTTCAGGCTGGCCCTGAGCTCAGCCTCAAACTCACATCACAGCAATCCTCCGGTCTCTGCCTCCCGAGTGCTGGGATTACAGGCATGAGCCACCACACCCAGCACTGTGGTATGTGGTACTGATTGCTGCTGGGATGAGTATCCATGCCCAGCACTGTTATGTGGTTACCAGGGATCAAACCAGGCCCTTGCGCTTGAAGACAGGCTCCAGAACCACTGAGCTATATCCCCGGACCAACTGGTTTTACTTTTAAAAGGTGAATTAAAAATGTAGTACTCTGAGCTGAGAAGGGACTCATATCATTCCAAGGCTTAGGAGTAAACAAGATATTGTACCTTTTTCAAGTTTGAGTGTTGGGAACCACCCTGTTTGGGAATTGCAAGGTCAAAATTGACCAGGACTTCCTGCCTGCAAAAGACTTTGGACTTGACTCTTGTCTTCATCTCTGGTAACAACAGGGACTCAATGGTCCCACATGCTGTGATGCTTTAGGGCAAAACTGCACCGGATCTCTCCCTTCTCAAAGACTATTGCTGACATCTGTCTTGCCCCTGAGGAATCCTCATCTACATAACTTTTCTAGGACTACTGTTGGTGTGGCCCTGCCTTTCTGGGTATTTTGGACTGTAGATAATAAAAGGTGTGGTAGGCTAGAATCCGGAGTTCTTGCTACCCAGAGTAGCATGGATCAGACCCAAGCTCAGTTTTCTCTTAGTCTCATTTCTGCCTAATTATTAATTATTTCGCCATGTGCCGTGAACTCACAAGAGACTAGAACTTAATGCAAAAGTTCTAGTTACGTTCCCTTCCCCTGTTTACTACATTTGAGTATTTTAATTTTCGTGAAAACTCTGTATTCCATGGAACACATATAGCACTGAAAGATATTCTAGGAGTTGAGTGGGAGATATACTAGAGAAGGCCTGAGATGTGTTATGTACATATATCAACTTTCCACAAGGAATGTAATCATTATGTACTGTATACATGTACTGATAAAAAATAAAATTGAAAAATAAGAAATTGAAGCATTTATTTTTAACCCACAATACAGTCATCATTCCTAGTCTCTGTGAAGGTGCTGAATCACTGTCTATAAAAAAATAAACAAGTAGAAAGTAGGATTGACTGCCAAATTTTGAAATACAAATTTGAGGTATTTAAATAAAATCAGGGGAAACATGCAGACCAGAAAATCCTCAGTATAGTATTTTCTTTTCTTCTAATATTCCAATAGGGTTTTCCTTAAGATAAAATTAAGAATTCCATTTGTTTTGTGCTTACCAATCATGTACTTTCTTAAGGCATGACAAATTTCAAAACCTGAAGAGTAGTTTTTCTGTTGTCCTTCAAAGATCTGAAGGATACTTATCTGAGTTTTGGATGCTCAGCCTTCTTAACCATGTCACTTTAAATCATCACCTCCCTGGCTAGCATGGTTTACTAGAAACTGATTCTTTTCTAGTCTGAAGCTGCTATGGTTCAGATATGAGTAACTTCTATAGTTTTCTCCCTCTATTCTTTCTCAGTGGATGCTTAATTCACCAGCAGCCTAAAGATTTTCTTTTTGGTAAAATGTTAAAGTTTAATTTCTCTTACACGATATTGCTAGAATAATTTTCAGTGACTTACTGTAACACCCTGTAGTCTGTCATTCATTTCTTTACTCACAGGATTTTTAAGGTAGTCAAATTTACCCTGAGTCTTGTTTGTAGGGGGGGAAAGAACAGTAGTTTGTGTGGGAGGGAAGTAGTTTCAAGAAAAATGTTTAAATCTTATTCTTGTGTTATGCAAATCCTAGACTTAGTATATAAAAATGATGCTACCTAAATGGGTTGTAGAGTTCAGATAAGCCAATTTATATTCCTCGAATGTTCAAATGCTGGAATCTTGATCTTCAATGTGGTGTTGTTCAGGTAGAAGAACTTTTAATAGGTGGAGCATAGTGGATAGTAATTAATTAATGCTAGTTTTACAGAGTAAGTCTGTTCTCTTCAGAGTAATTTGTTATGAAAAGAGAAACCTGGCCTTTTGGTCTTTCTTCCCTTCTGGTCATGTTATCTCTTCTGCACGTTATCACTCCTGGCACCATGATACCACATGCCAGGTTGTGACACAGGCAAGGGGGCTCTCGTCAGAGCTCAAAGAGATATAGCCACCAGGTCTTGAAAGTTAAGCTTTTAAAACTGTGAGCTAAGTAACTATTTCACATAAGATATCAACAGAAAACAGATAACTAACAAATTGGCTATCACTTTAATATACGTCTCTGAAATGTTAAATATTCATGTAAAAGACATCAACTCTTAGTGGCCAACATATACATATACTTAGTGGCCAACAGCTACAAAATAAGAAATGGCTGAAAACTACATCAAGATGACCTTGACAGATCTACACAACTTATGTTTCACCAGATACACATCCCTTGTCAAATTCCTTTGTAAAAGAGAATAATTTATTTCCCCTTCCTACCTCTTACCAAGCCTCAAAAACTCCATAAACTAAACATCAACATTTTCTTTACAGCAATTCTATATTTTCCAGGACAACATAAAGAAGGAAAAAATGTAATACATCATTATAGTTTACTTATTCATATTTGTTAGTTTTTAAAAATATACAGTATGTGTATCCTGATTTATATTTTGCCAAATGAATGTAACATTTGCATACATCTTTTGTATCTTTTGCTTGATATAAGGAAAATAGACTGGTCCATGAAACTTGCGACACTGAAACAGAAAGTATTTCACTGGGACTAACATGTCAAAACAGGAAGAACTTCTGACATAATCAGCACTAATAACAGTATAAGGAAATATTGGCCAGTATTTTGGATGAAGAATTTTATTAAGGTAAAATTCATATTGAGTTTAAGTGTGATGATACAGGTCTGACCAACAATATTTGTTGCCAACATACTGAATTTCCATAACTCACTGATCTATAACTTTGAATGGAATTATTTCAGCTTTTTGGTAATACACTTTAAATACATAAAAACAGTATATTAGAAAATTACCCTCAGTAAGATGTTCAAGAGTAATGACATTTATAAGCTGTTGAATGGTTGGAGTAAAGCTCACATAAAAGACTCCTCTGTATGGCAAAAGGATTCTCTAACCTAGCTATGTGTTACTGATCATTTAAATCCACTCACATAGATGCAAGACTGAACAGTGTAGCTAACAGAAAAGTTGCTGGGCCCGTGAGGGCAAATGAGTAACTTTAGCTTCTCTATCTCTAGCTGTATAAACACAGTAACATTATGCTAGCTTTCCTTCATCTATACAATTCAAACTTCACATTACTCAGAATAATTTTGACAATAAAATAATACAGAGAAAAAAGGTTGTAAAATTAAAAATTAAAAATTTATTTTTTGATTACTAGTAACATTCAATTATTAAACTGCTATTGTATGATGTAGTAGACCTATTATGTTGTTAGTTTTTTATACCTCCTAAATAACCATTTATTTCACTGAAGAAACATTGGGAGAATCATTTCAAAAGTAGCATTTCCCTTGAAAATTTAGCTTACAAAGTGAATTTTGACTTTTTACACAAAACACTGATCAGCTCCTATTATATTAACACTCACTGGACAGCAGGGAGATCTCCAACTGACTGTGCAATGAATTTAACTCTGTGTGCATATGTGGAAAAAGATTCTGTCCAACAATGGTTTCAAAAATGATGGAGATTTGCCATATGAAGGAAGCTAACAAAGAGAGTGGGGAGATGTAGGGCTCATTTCTTATAGTACCGCTGCTCTGCTTGCATAGCCTGGTGCTTCTACAGAGTCATGTTGCTTTTGTGGACAAGATCAAAGAGTAGAAGCAGTGGAAGGTATAAAGTCAATAGAGAGAGAGTGTACAAACCACTGTGGAAAAAGTCCAAGCCAGGGCATGATTTTGGAATGGCTCTGAGAAAGAAGTACGAGGCTCAACAGGAGTTCTATGAACTCTCCCTTCTTTCTTTGTGGTATGAACTTTTGAATAGAATTTCATATTTATTTATTTCCTATCTTCTCTGTTAAACCACTTTTGAGACAGGAAGCAGAAAAAATAAGAGGAAATGGTACCATTAATAGTATAATTGGGTTAGTCTTCAAATCCTCTACTTTTCCTGCTGTACAAGTTTTTTACACTGGAGAAACCTCCATGAAAATGTTAGCTTGTGCCTCTCCAATAGTGCAGAGGACATTTGTGGCTGGAGAAGAACTCTCCAATCAGCCTAATCAGGTCAGTCTTCATTCTAGCCCTCCTTAGTTGCTTCAGGATAAAACCTATTGGTCTCCATAGTTATACCTAATTCTAAACATTCAGAACATAGAAAGAAAGAGACAGCTGTGCCAATTTCAACTTTAAGTTTACAGAGAAGACAGGAAAGGCCAAGTTCTAGAATTTAAGGGTCTCCCAGAACATAAGGAAGCCAAACACATGGGTCTGATCCAATATTCTTCTCCTTCTCTTAGTAACTTAACCTTCTTGTATCTTTATTTGGAGAAACAAGAATACAATATGAAAAGTTCTGGTTTTAAAGAAAGTCTAAAAAAATAAGGTATCTAAAATATTGAGACTTCACCTGGAACAATAATAACACATTCAATAATGGAAACTATTATTAAGATCAAGATCGAATTTTTTTTTTACTGTACTAAGTTGCGATTGGTAGAGTAAATTATATGTCAAGATCCATGAATTTTAAGTGTTTTATTCTGTCTTAAATAAGGTTTTCTTTAAAATTTTTTTGATAAAGATATTTTGCTAAAAAAGCAACTGTCTTTCAGTTTAGTTGTGGATTTAACTGTATCAACTCACAATATTATAGTGGCATAGGTCTATTTTTCTTTTTAAGTTGGGAAAAGTAAATTGCTTATCAAACAGGCTCAGAAGCTAAGGTCTCCTAACCTCTCTTTCCAAATCCATCTAAATTTAATTCCCAAGTAATTATATAGAGAAATATCTAGGCTGTAAATACGTGTGGAAATTGTAGAACTTCTTATATGACAATTATTTCTGTTATCAAAAAAAGAAAATTAATGTTTATATTTGCAAAATTTGCAATTTAGTGTAAGCATGTATACATTTTCTTATTTCAGTTTGAAAATACAACAGTGAATATATGCTTTCACTCATTGCTATGTACCAAGTGGTAACTATGCGTTGGGCACAAAATCCAAAGATCAAATGGTCTCTTAAGACACTGCAAAAAGTAAGATACCCTAAATGTGCTAGTGTAGGGGGTAACTGGGATCTAAAGGATGGCTGGAGTAGGAATGCTTTCTTAAAAGTGTAAAGAAATATCAGCCACAAAGTACTGGCACCTAGGAGGAAATGTGCTGTCTTAGGGTTACTGGGATTCATCTTTTCACAGCACAGAACACTATAGACTTCTGCATCAAGCTTCATTTTCTGCGTTCATCTTTCAGATGAGCAATCTATTTTGGAGAGCAACTGAGCAAAGATGGTTGTCTCTGCTTGGGAAAGGGTCCTCTGATGGTGAAGTACAAACTACTGAGACTCGGGTCAAGATCACTAAGCAGCTTCTAAATAAATGGTAAATTCCTCATTCCTGTAGGGTAACCAGATATCTGGGAATGAACAAGTGCTCAGCAGTTCAGACTTTTGGTTTTGTATTTTCATTTTTTGAGGGAAGGTTAAAATAAACTACAATATAATGACACTGGGGCTAAATTCGTGCTCCTGTTTTATGTTTTTTGGCAGTGTATCTAATGTATGATCAACCCTCTGGCCTTCTTTTAAGAAGCCAAAGAATTCATATCGGCCTTTGAAGGAAATATTTTAAAAATCTCTCTTTCAAAAACCTTTTTTTTTTTCTTAAGTGTTTGCCATGTTTTTCAATGAGAAGATACTCATTCAGGCACACAGTACTATTTCTGGCAATGGAAACTAAAACCCATTCATTCAAAAGACTTGTGCTCAAGACCATGAAACCTGGTTTTATCAACTAGAGAACTTGGGAAAGTCTCTAGGGCCCTTGGCTCTTCTGATCTGAATCACTGTGGCATGAGTTACCTTTGCTTGAATTTAGGTCACATGAGGCATTCTGTACAAAGATTTCAGTACAGTATGGAACAAAAATGTTCAGTAAGTTTTGAAAGCTTCACAAACTTTAATGCACCAAAAATCCGTTTTCCTAACAAAGGAGGCTACCAATCCTACCTCAAAATTCTCTGATTCTGTTATATTCCTCCACGTATAGATGATGACCTTTTCCAATTATTCCCAACAATGTAAGGAACATTCATTTTTAACAAGATCCAGCGTAAATGACTCTGCTCTTTTGGATTTCTCTGTTACCACACTGTAGTTAATCTACTACCTCTGTGTTGGAACATAATTCTCTCTTAACAGATGCAAATGAACTATAATTATGTACTGGTGTATTATGCTCAGTAGACTAAGGAAAATGTAGTCATTCTTAAACCCACAGCACTTACCTTGGTGCCTGGCACATAAGAGTACAAACTACGCACACACACACACACACACACACACACACACCCTGGCACATAAGAGTACAAACTACACACACACACACACACCCTGGCACATAAGAGTACAAACTACACACACACACACACACACACACACACACCCTGGCACATAAGAGTACAAACTACACACACACACACACACACACACCCGAGGAAGTGGGGTTTCTAATAACCTTGCAGTCGGGCTCATTCCTACATTCTCCGGGACCTATACCCTGGGCTAGGATATGGTCTTCAGCCTGTAGGGTACAGCTGATTTCCGGGTTTAGAATATAGTTCCGTGGGGCACCGGCAGGGGGCGGCGCAGCTACGCAGCTAGATGCGCCTCGGGTGACCCCTCCCCCCCCAAGCCACGCACTTCTAGTGACAAGGTTGAAGCACCCGGAGTTCACAGTGGAGGTCCCTCCCCCAAGGTTGGAGGCCGAGTCTGCACAGGGCCTTGGCTAGAGCGACTTCAGCTTTCCCAGGATTTTCCTGTCAGGCCACCGCGGCCTCCACATCAAGGGAAAACGGAGGGTTAGTGTAGAAAGAGCCAGCGAGCGGCCGAATTGGTGTGGAGAGGTGGAGCGCTTTCTAGCAAAGCTGGGCTGCGAGCGCGCGTGGGCAAAACCGACGGTTCCAAAGCTCAGCGCGAGCGGGAGAGGGGTTATTCTACGTCCTTTCGGCGCATCCTGTCAGGCGGCGTGGGAACACCCCCACCGAATTTTTAACCACCTGAAAGAGGCGAACCGTGGCGGGCCGCGGGGAACGCCCGCCTCCTCTGCGCCCGCCCGGCGCGCTCGGGCCGGCCTCGCCATTGGCTGCGCGCCCAGGCGTCACAGCGAAGCCGTACCGCCCCGCCGGCTCCGCGGCGCTCGGCCGCTCGGGCACCGCCCCCACGTCGCCAGGGGCTCGCTCCGAGCGCCTCGGCGCTTCCTGAGGTTTCCAGAAACGAAACTCAGCTATCAGCAAGCCCCTCCCCTGGCTCACGGGTCGCCGCGGGCGTCGTGCAGTGGCCCCGGGGATCCGCGCTCAGGCGGGTTTATTAATGTAGTGCGGGCCTCCTCGACGGGGATGCGCTCTGAAGGAGGAAGTCGCGAGGGACCCCTAAGCCCTACCTCTCGCTGTCTCGAAGCGCCGGGTCTGGCGAGAATTTTGTGCTTATGAAGTTTTGGTAGTTATGCAAAATACGCCCGACTTGTGGGGCGCCGAAGATGTCTCCTTGTTGGGGGGGAGAGAGATGTGGGGCGCACACCCCGGTAGCGCACCGGACCAACGCGTACCGGCCTTCAGCGCTCGGCGCGCTCCTCAGACCGACTGAGCGGCGGCGCCCGCGGGAGGGAGCGGGGGCGGGGCCCTATGCAGATGAGCGGGCGTGGCCAGAGCGCGGCTCCCGGGCCCCGGAAGCCCGGTATAAAAAAAGTACAGGAGATACTTCCCCTAGCTCAATTGCTGAAGCTGCGAAGGCGCGAGCGAGTGCGGGTTACGGAGGCACCAGGAGCCGCCACCTCCGGCACCACCGCAGCTGAGGCGGCAGGGGCGCGGGCGGGGCGTGGGGCGGAGTGTCGTCGCGGGCGGCGGAGGTCTGGGAGAGACAAAGTCGCTCCAGTCGCTGCCGGGAGCGCACTCGCAGCTCTTGGAAGTGTTGTCGCTTCGCGCTTACTCGCTCGCCTCGCTCCTAGAAGGGGCGGCCGTCTCCAGGTGACACAGACGGGACTCTCGCTTGCGCTTTCCAGATGCATCCGAGATACTTTTGGTGCGGGGCTGTCTTGCGGGGCACGGCGCGGGTGGGGACTGCGGGTTCCGCGGAGGGAGCCTTCACGAGGAGCGGGTCCTCCGGAGAGGGGGCGCGCTGTACCTTGCGCAGCCCTTGCCCCTGCGCGTGCTCATGCATGCCTTCCCTATTCTTTTCTTTCAGGTCTGATCAAGGCCAAGTGGCTCTCGGCGGGCACTACATGGCAGAGAGCGAAGTGTACTTTGCCATGGCCGAGGACGAGCTGGCCGGAGGCCCCTACATCCCTCTGGGCAGCGACTTAAGCGGCGGTGATTTTAGCGGCGGCGATGGCTTAGGCGGGCACTGCTTGGACTACTGCGAAAGCTCCACCGCGCACTGCAACGTGCTGAATTGGGAGCAAGTGCAGCGTCTGGACGGCATCCTGAGCGAGACCATCCCGATCCACGGGCGCGGCAACTTCCCCACGCTGGAGCTGCAGCCCAGCCTCATCGTTAAGGTAGTGCGGCGGCGCCTGGCCGAGAAGTGCATTAGCGTCCGCGACGTGCGCCTCAACGGCTCGGCTGCAAGCCACGTCCTGCACCAGGACAGCGGCCTGGGCTACAAAGACCTGGACCTCATCTTCTGCGCGGACCTGCGCGGGGAAGAGGAGTTTCAGACTGTGAAGGACGTCGTGCTGGACTGCCTGTTGGACTTCCTACCCGAAGGCGTGAACAAGGAGAAGATTACACCTCTCACGCTCAAGGTAGAGCCGCGGGGGAGGGGCAGGAGGGTTGAGTTCTGACCCGGGACGGGCGGAGCAGGGGCAGGCAGTCAAGAGGCCCGCATCAAATGCTGCGAATCTGCCTGGGTCATTGGCTGGGGAGCGCTTAATTTTTTTTCGGTTTTGTTTTTCTCAATGAGTAACCTGAGGTGCGTGAGGATATTAAATGTTTTAGTTCACTAGGAGCTTCAGCGCCACAACTCTTCTGCTGCTTCCTCTTCTGTCCTCCCGTCTCTTCCTTCCCCTTCAGGTTTAACTCTTGGCTTTCCTTGCTGGAATCTTGTCCAGGGTAGATTCTGATAGATGGAAGAATAAAATGGTGTAAATAATTTTTTTGAGTCGCATTATGATCTAGTCTGTGGGGAAATAGCCTGAAGCAGAACTGAGTCAATGGGTTTTTTTTTTTTTTTTTTTTTTTGTACTGGAAAACGTGAATAGATTTCATAGCTACTTTCAGCTGACTCTGTGTTAAATATATGTTTGGTGGTTCTAAGTGTTAGTTCATATGTTAAGGGTATAGTGGTAACACCCCTCCCCCCACACGCACAAGTTATGTAGATAATTAGCGAAATTGATAGCAGTTCAGTTTCTATTTGATTATAACTGTGGCTATCGAGTGTCCCGGGAGAAAAATAGCAGATATTGATTGAAAGCATTGATTACCTTAGGGTGAAATGGACTGAATGGGTGAGAACAAAGCTGAAAGGAAGACTAATTTAACACTGTATGTGTGCCATAGTATGTCTTGAGTATCGTGTGGATATTGTTGTGCCAATTAGACTATTTTCAGAAAAAAAAAAAAAAAGAAAAAAACATTTCAAAAGTCAGACATGACAACAGAGTCTCTTAGTACTCTGCTTCGTCTGCCAAAAGCCTCAAACTATTACTTCTAGTTTCTTTCCCAGACAGTAAAACTACTCGTTAAATGTATTTTTTGATTCTGTTTTCAGAAACTGTTTAAACCTGTAGGTAATGTTTTGCTGAAACCTGACAAAACAAATGGAAAATAGCAAAATAATTCTCAGCTATAAGCAGGATGTATTTATTTATTATTTTTCTAGGTTTGCTCATTTTGTTTTATCTTTTAAATTATAGGAAGCTTATGTGCAGAAAATGGTTAAAGTGTGCAATGACTCTGACCGATGGAGTCTTATATCCTTGTCAAACAACAGTGGCAAAAATGTGGAACTGAAATTTGTGGATTCCCTCCGGAGGCAGTTTGAATTCAGTGTAGATTCTTTTCAAATCAAATTAGACTCTCTTCTCCTCTTTTACGAATGTTCAGAGAACCCAATGACTGAAACATTTCACCCCACAATAATCGGTGAGAGCGTCTATGGCGATTTCCATGAAGCCTTTGATCATCTTTGTAACAAGATCATTGCCACCCGGAACCCAGAAGAAATCAGAGGGGGAGGCCTGCTCAAGTACTGCAACCTTTTAGTGAGGGGCTTTCGGCCAGCCTCTGATGAGATCAAGACTCTCCAGAGGTATATGTGTTCCAGGTTTTTCATTGATTTCTCAGACATTGGAGAGCAGCAGAGAAAACTGGAGTCCTATTTACAGAACCACTTCGTAGGATTGGAAGATCGCAAGTATGATTATCTCATGACCTTACATGGAGTGGTGAATGAGAGTACAGTGTGCCTGATGGGACATGAAAGAAGACAGACTTTAAACCTTATCACCATGCTGGCAATCCGAGTGCTAGCTGACCAGAATGTCATCCCTAATGTGGCTAATGTCACATGTTATTACCAACCGGCTCCCTATGTAGCAGATGCTAACTTTAGCAATTACTACATTGCACAAGTTCAGCCAGTATTCACATGCCAACAGCAGACATACTCAACTTGGCTACCCTGCAATTAACGATCATTTAAAAAATGTCCTGTGGGGAAGCCATTTCAGACAAAATAGGAAAAAAAGAAAAAAAAAAAAAAAGGAGTAACACAGCCCTAATTAGGGATGTGTTTTGTGCAGTGATGATATGCTCCTGGTTTTAAGCTTGGCAAAGCTTATGGATCTTCTCATTGGTATGGGAGCATGGTCTATAAATCATTCCCTCTTTAACTTTCCCCTTACCCTCCTCAATTGGATTCTACCTTGAAACAAAGGAGACCTGTCATTTAAAATAACCAGGTTCTCATATACCAAGGGAAAAATGCTTGATGACAATATGGGTTTGCATAACTGCTCCCATAGCTTTGCCACAGTGGGGGAAAAAACAGCTGAAAACTTCTAAGGTGGATTCGCAAGAGGGAAAATACAGAGGAGAAAAGTTTGCCACCTTGTTTATTAGTTCAGGAGTTCAGATAACAACATTACAGGAAAAAGGGGAACTCCAGCATCTGGATTATTCTCTGAGGCCTGTAGCAAGTACTTTTCTATAGAAGGACCTTGTTGGGCTAACAGAAACAGCTTGCTCTAAATGAACAGTAGTACGATGGTGCGGTTCTCATAACAAACAGCAGAACTTGTGATGACACAATCCATTAATTCCAGCTGCGTACATAGCTCGCATTTTTTAAAATGTAAAATGCAAGCAAAAACAGCTGTAGTGAAGAAAATATACTCAAGGACCAAAGATTTAACAGATGAATTTACCCAAGTACAGAGATATAGAATATAGTTATATTTGTTACACTCCATACATCAAAGTGCCTGTTGCTTTCTGAAAATTTGAAGTGGAAAAATTATTTTATGGTTTAATAATAATTTTTATTTTATCAGGGACTCAGAAGAAAATAAAACAACATATAAGCTTGTGAATGGTGGAGGAAGTGCCCTATTTTTTCTTGGCAAATGCCTGTATAAAGTTGATGTTGGTGTGATGTTATCATAGAGACATGTGTGTACTATGTTTATATGCACACATGTTTTATGTGTGTTTATATACACTACATTGCCTGTGATCTAGAACGATGTATCAAATAAGAAATGTTTAAATACTGTGTGCTTTTATGTTTAGGATAACATGAAACATGGGCATATTGCAATGATGAATTAAAACCCACGTCGGAAAGAATTAAAGCGAACAAGGAGGGAAACAAGTAATATATTTGATAAGAAGAACAGAGATTATATACATTTTTTGTGAGGTTTGGAGTTTTTTGTTTGTTTGTTTGTTTTTTTGTCTGTTTTGTTTATGTGAGCCAGAGAATCCCACAAATGACAGAATGTTTGGCAGAACTTTAAAAAAAAATATTTGAACTGCCATGTTGACAGTTTGAGCCCATTTTTTTCTTTTTAAAATAATTGCATGCCTCTATGGTATGTAATTTTGTGGATCCTGAATCAGTAGTAGGCTACCTAAATCCCTAATAGCTAAAAAATAATTTCTGGTGATCTGAACACTACTTATAAATACTTAAATGAATTTTTAAATGAATGCATTATGCATTTTAGGACCACTAGAATTTAGTAAATGTGAAACGACCCTTTTTAAAGAGTATTTGCACAATTACATAAAGTTTATATATGAGATATATATTATATATAACATTTTATAGATTTATGCCAGTATAAAACATCTTTGATCTGGTTGTCTAACTGCATTTAAATATTTAGTACTGTAGTTTAAATTTAATCACTTTGCATTAAATCAAACCCAACTTTATTTTCTCTGATCCAAGAGACCAGGTATGCCCTTGTGAAATGAACTAGCATTACTATTTTAGTTTGATGATAGCTAATCTTAAACCCACCCTTTTTCCCACCCTTCTAGGCACTAGTCTTTGAAAATACATTTGTTAAAACTAACACATAAACAACACATAATCCCCACAATACTTTTGGAAGACTGCCAACTATTGTAATTCTTGAAGACCTAACCTGAAAAAATTTGTTATTAAAGAAGGACCAGGGAAGAAAATGACATTCTCCTCTTGGCAGTATAATTTGTTTGTCTGCTATCTGGGCATCTTTCAGATGCTAAATAATGCATCAATCCAGGTTAATTTGCCTGGATACCTCCCCCCCCCCCATCTGTTTTTGAAGCCTTAAGGGGAACCTGATTAGTTTGCCACAGTAGTTCCCCGGTGAATTTTGTCATAGCTGTCACAACTTCTGCACTGCCACTCACTATTTTCTAGGGAATTCTTCTACTTCGTATTGGCTCAGTATCCCTCACTCTAATCCTGGGTCTGAAAAATTAATTGCAAAGTCCTAGAAAACATTAGTCAACTTGCAGAATAAGCCTGGCATTCATCTGTCAGAAACCAGAGCTTGGCCTGCTTGGCTATTAGAAACTTTTCTAAAAGAAAACTGAAAGAATCCTGAGGAACAGAAGTAGGTGACGATCTCTCTCTTCTCATCCTAACTGGACAAATGAGTTATCTACTATTTTAAAGAGTGTGGAGGTGTATGGCTCTTCTGTACCAGCAACCTGCTGTTAATTTATGTCACAGGTTTTTGTTTGAAGGAGCCTTATTTGAAAATAATACTTTTCATTTATTTTCTCAAATATTTATATTCTTTTCTTGCTTACTTCAGGGTTGGTACCTGGCATTCAGTTAGAACAGGCTATTCTCAAAGACTTTCAGCATTTACTCTGAGACTTGTATAATTTATTTCTATTTTGTGTGTATTATAGTCTTGTGCATATGTAGTTGAATGTGCAGTGTGATATATGCCTCTGTGGATGTGTGGCCTAAACATCTGAATGTCTGGTGACAGAGCTGTGTGTGCAGGTCAGAGAAAAGAACAGCTCTTGACTCCTGATTAGTGCCTGTGATTTGTTTGCTTTGGTGTTTATTTAGCCTAGTGTGCCATTACTTTGAAATAGGAAGAAGTCTTTTTCTTCTGGAAGCGCTTCTTAACTGTCCAGTCTGCTATGTCAGAGAATATGTAGCTTGTAACAATGCCCTCTTAAAAACGTTTACTTCATCTGCAGTAAATCCAGCTGCTTCAACAACTCCTATACCAGGAAAGACTTTTCCTTTCCAGAAATGGGATCAAGGTTATGTTCAGTTTTGTATCAGGCGGCCTATTTCAATATAGGTCCGAAAAAGGAAAAGATGGAAGAGTTTCTGTACTGCAAGCCAAGAAGGAAATGAAATAAGAAATGAACATACTGTTTTTACAGCCCCTTTCTGTTTGCTTGTTGTTGGTTGTTTTACTGTGCATAAAGTTGTTTTCAATGCAATGCTTGATAAATAAATATTGTGAACTATTTTGTAAATGAAATGTATTATGTTGAAAGCTGCCGGAAGCTGTCAAAAATAAGCTTTTTGTTGTTGAAGATGAACTGTATTAGATGAAACCAAAAACTAAAAAAAAAGTGACTTCATATATAGCACTTATTGAATATAATCTTTCTTTAAGATTTCTTTTAGCGTAGCCTTTCAGTGCTAAGAAAGAATCTCTCTATGTAATATTTTGTTGTAATACTGGCTTGCTAGCAAAGTAAAGGTGGAAAGTACAAAGTGGGAAGGTGTAAAGGTAACTGGGAAGACTTGCTGCAAAACTTTGCAGAATGAAGGAGGCTCTGCCTGCTGGCTGTCTCTCCCTCTCACCTCTCTACAACCATTGCCTACTCTGAGGCATCCTACTGCGGCAAGCTGCACCTAGGGACATTCTTCTGGAGTATTTTGACTATAGTGTGTCACAGGCAGAAAAGGAGTTGATCGAAAATGGATTCTTGAAAAACTGACAAGTTTGAATCAGTGCTAGAGGGAACAGATTGTGAATTTTGTTTACAGCATCCAATATTTGGATTTTTTTGTAAATAAAAAGAAGTTATTTTTTTCTATGGATTTGTGTCTGCTGTCTTTGATGTTTTAACCTGGCTAAAGATGGTATCTTATGAATCCTAAATAATGTCCATTAAGAAGCACATGGCAGTCCACTGAGAAGACCAGCGTGCAGAAATGATCTTATCGGAGCACAGAAATGAACAGGTCAGGCTTCCAGCCAACCATCTCTGAGTGGTTCATTGAGTTTTAAAAGAATCTAGCTGATAGATATCAGACTTGTACGCGAATCCAGTTGTGTCGAGTAGCCTGAAAGACAGCTTTTTCAGTGTCACTGGAGGTCCATGGCTATATTTCAAGGCCCCAGGAGTTCTGAGTAGGCCTTAGACTTCATGAGTAATCTGCACATTATGATTCTCTCTTCACTGATTACATGTTATTTGTTTGAAGTGCCATCAGGGTTAACAGAATTTTTAATTTGAGTCAAATAAGTGTTTATAGCCAGAAACTGGAAAAGGAAGTAGAGAAAAGAACAATACAAGAATCTAGTTCATTACACTGTGTGTATGTGTACACATGAACCCACAAATGGCTCACTTATTTAAATTGCTAGGCAATATACGTTACTTGTTAATTATCATTTTGCTTGTATTTCTGAAGATGCAACATTAGTAGTATGAGAATTTGAAAATTTTGGGCTGCTATAGCACATACTTGTGGTTTTAATACCATTCAGAGCCTTGTTGCATAGAATGGTACTGCCTCTATGAAAGAGCCACTTCTGCTGTTGAAGGCCAGCTTCCCTCACCCATCATAAAAAATAAGGTAGTTACTTGATTCGATAATGGTATCACTGTGTCATTCCTTTCCTTTGTTGCACTCTTTTCACTTTAAAGCAAGTCTTTCACATGTCTTTGGTTATAACATAATCCTTTCTGATCAAAGACTGAATAAAGATGGTGTATCTTAAGTTTTCCTAGTCTTGGATACATTCTGCCATTTCTAGTGAATTACCAGGCTGCACACCACTAAGCCTGGAGAGAAGTGGCCCACCCTCTTTTAGGAATCTAGTTTCCTAGCATTAAGTTCTTTGAGTAAGAAGTGTTAGTACCCAAACAATAAAAACATAAAGGGGAATAAAGTCAAAACTTTTAAATAAAGTATATTTATAAATTGTTATGCCATACATTGCTTAACTTGGGAATTATTAAAACCATAAAATCTTCTAATATTAAACTGTAGTTCCCTCTTCTCTACCAACTTTGAAGTAAATCATATGAATATCTCTCAGTCAACTGATAAATATATTCAGGCAGAAGGGAAGCAAAGGAAGGGGCTTTGACCTAGGTTCTGGATCTTTCTCGTGCTGTACTCAAGAAAGAAGACAAGGTTCCTTACAGAAGTTGCCAAATGTAAATCTGAGGCAAGAGAAGGAAATGTACAAGAAGAATCTGAAATTTCTTGTTTTGGAAAGCAAGAATATATCTAAAATTTCTTAAAACTTATAAACTTGCAACCACGGCAAAGAGAAAAATCAAAGGGACACAGAAGTAAACAAAGAGTTCTCTTAAATCAGAAACAAGCATCAAATTGAATGATTGGTATTAGACTATAATCTAACTTTAGAATACTCATGCATCAATGATATTAATAGTGATATAAACAAAGGACTGAATATAAATGAAGAGGCAAATTTTCTGTATGGAATTATAAATAATCTATGTAGATACTGCCCCCTCAAGGAGTAGAGATTAATTCCTGATTTGGGAAATGGGAACTACACATAGTGACCTTGTAAAGAGCTTGATACCTCTATAGAAGGAGTAAGAAGAGAATAATGCACAGTGTAGGAAACTGATCTACACTACCTAAGACCAATGATCAAGATCAACATGGAGAGTGCTACCTTGTGATGATAGTGTATACCTTTTTATGATGTGACAAGAATGGCTCTTGACATATTTAAACTGAGGAGAATTCTATAACCAGAATCCTTTTAATCATCAAAACAAGGAGGTCGGAGGCTAAGAAACAGGCAATGAAATGTAATGTGGTGTTCTGGATAAAGATTCTAGGGGGGAAAAAAGGACATTAGATAAATCCTAAGGAAATCTGAATGAAGTACTGAGATAATTATTTGTCTATATCTGTTTATTGTGGTAAATGTACCATTTTAATGCAGCCATGTGAGTTGTATGGAAATTATTTGTATGTTTTTATAATTTTTCTGTAAATCTGAAGCTATCATCAAAAGTTTATTAAAAGTGAAGACTAAGTAACCCATAACACATTTTTTTGGAATGATTCTATCTGTAAAAATAATAGTTCATTTTAGTTTTTAATACCCTTGTATTTAAAACTATTAGAAGATCTTGTAAAGTAATGAAAGTGAAATGAGGTTGTTTACTCAAAAGTTTTAAAGAAACTTTATCTACATATTGCAGGGAAAGGTAATGGAAGACAGGTGAATTCTGTAGGCAATATTTTTCTGTAGAATAGTGATAAGAATTAATAACAATTATTGAGAAATAACAGTTTAAACAATATAAGGCAAAATATTTAATGAAATTTTTCAGGGAATTATTAATATACATAATCACTTCCACAACTTATCTGCTTAACTAAGCTTATCTTGTAGGATAGGCTTTCGAGTTTTACCATTAATTGTTTTTATGAATTAGATATATATGATGATCACATTAATGATAGAGAATTTGTATCTTTACATGATATATGTTGATTGATATTTTCCCCTCCTCTCTTCCCTTTTACCCTTTTCTATTCTAATATACTAGAGCTTTCTTTCCATTTTATTTCTTTCCTTCTTTTTAAATTTCACTTCCTTCCTTTCTTTTACCCCCTTACGTGGGCTTTTTCTCATTTGAATATCTTCTTTCTATATCACTATATTCATTATACACTTTGATCTTTACTTACACTTTCTGTTTCCTATATCAGAGAAACGATGTGATATTACACATGAACTTCTGATTAATTTCACTGAAGAGTATGGCCTCAAGGTCCATTGATTTAGCTATAAAAACCTCAAGTTCTTGGCTGGGGGATTTAGCTTAGTGGTGGCACTCCTGCCTGGCAAGCACAAGGTCCTGAGTGCAATTCCCAGTACCAGAAAAAAAAAAAATCCAAAAAAACCCTTCCAGTTTATCCTTTTTTGTGGCTGAGTAATACTCCATTTTATTTAAAAATTCTTTATCTATTCACCAGTTGATGGGCTTTGGGGTTGTTTCCAAGTTTTAGATATTACAAACTGTCCTGCTATGAACATGGGTGTCCATATATCACTGTGGCACAATGATTTTAATTCTTTTAGAAAAATTGAGAACTAGCTGGGCCAAATCTGACCACTACTCCTAGTGTTTTTGTGGAATCTCATCACTGATTTTTACAGTGGCACCTTTTCACCAATAGTAAAGTGTGTGTGTTTTTCCCCACAGGCCTGCCAGCATTTATTATTAATTTCTTGACAATATCATTTGTTTTGGAGTCAGGTAGTATCTCATAGTTTTTTTTTTTAAATTTGTATCTCTCCACTGACCAGTGATATTAAACATATTTTCATGTATTTGTAATTTGTACTTTGTTATCTGAGAAATGTGTATTCATCTTAAATGCCCTCTTTTAGGATAGAGTGTTTAAATTTGTGATGTTTGGTCTTTTTCAGTTCTTTATGTACTTTAAGTATCAGTCTGTTGTCTGAGGAAGAGATGGGAATTTTTTCTTTTCCTACTCTGTTGATTGTCCTTTCACTCTGTTGGTGATTTCCTTTCTGTGCAAAAGTGTTTTAATAAGATGAGATCTCACTTGTTGATTCTTTGCAATATTTCCCATATGATTGGAATTTTGTTCATAAAGGGTTTATCTAGATCTATTTCTCAAGAGTTCCACCTATCTCTTCTAGTAGATTTAGTGTTTCTGTTTTAATTTTTAGATCCTTGATCCATTGTGATATTAGTTTAGTGCACAGTAAGAGTCGTGAGTTTACATCAGTCTTCCATGTGTAAAAAAGCTGTCTTTCTTCAAGTGAATGTGGTATGCAGCCTCTTTGTCAAAGATAATGTGGCTGAGTGTGTTGGGAGTCATTTCTGTGTCTTCTATTTTGTTCCATTGATCCTCAAAACATTTTTTTTTAAAGGTTTTTTGAGACAGGGTCTCGCTTTGTGGTTCAGGCTGGCCCTGAGCTCAGCCTCAAACTCACATCACAGCAATCCTCCTGCCTCTGCCTTCCGAGTGCTGGGATTACAGGCATGAGCCACCACGCCCGGCACTGTGGTATGTGGTACTGGTTGCTGCTGGGGTGAGTCTCCACGCCCAGTATTGTTATGTGGTTACTGGGATCGAACCAGGGCCCTTGCACTTGCAAGACAGGTGCCAGAACCACTGAGCTATATCCCCGGCCCCTTCAAAACAGTTTTTGTTGTTGTTGTTTTGTTTTGTTTTTTGTTTCTTTGCCAGCACTATTCTGTTTTTATCATAGCTCTGTAGTATATTTTCAAGTCAGGGACTATGCTGCCTCCTGCATTCCCTTTGTTGCCCAGAGTTATTTTTGTTATTCTTTGTTTCTTTTGGTTCCAAGTGAATTTTAGGAATGTTTTCTCTACCTCTGGGAAGCACACTACAATTATTTTGATTGATATTGTATTAAATCTGTATAACAATTTTAGAAATATGGTCATTTAAACTATATTTGGTTTTTTCTACCCATGAACAAAGGGTGTCTTTCTGTTTCTGACATCCTCTTTAATCTTCTTTTTCAGAGTAATATAGTTTTCAATGTAAGTATTTTTTATTTCCTTTGTTAGATTGATTCATAACTTTTATTTTTTATGCTATTGCAAAAGGTGCTATTTCCCTAATTTCTCTGTCAGTCTGTTACTTGTATTCAAGAATGCTATTGATTTTTGAGTGTTCCCTTTAATGTATCCACCTACGTTCCTGAATTCGGTTATTAAATCCAGAGTCTTTTGTTGGAGTTTTTGTGTCTTATGTTGAGTAGCAGGTCTTCTACAAATAATGAGAGCTTAACTTCTTCCTTTCCTGTCTTTTGTATCTTTTATTTCTTTTATATCTTTCTCTTGTCTTATTGTTCTGCCTAATGTTTCTAGAACAATATTGAATAAGATATGACATACATCCTGGTCTTGTTTCTGATTTTATTGTGAAAACTATCACAACAGTTTTGGCCAAGTTTTGACCATTTATTATGATGTTGACTATTGGTTTATCATAAATGGCCTTTATCAGGTTGAGATAAAGATTATGTATTGCAATTTTTATAGGGTTTTTATCATGAATAGCTGTTGGACTTTGTCAAATGATTTTTTCTGTATCTATTGAGATGATCACATCCTTTTTGTCCTTGACTCTGTTAATATGGTATATTACATTTATTGATTTGCATGTATTGAACCATTCCTACGTCCCTAGTCTGAGTGCTGCTTAGTGGTGGTGTATAATCTTAGTGTATTGCTGTATTTTGTATATAGGCATCTTACTGAGATTTTTCATATCTGTGTTCATTAGGGAGATTAGCCCGTAGTTCTCTTTTTTGATTTTATCATTCTCTGGTTTTTGTATTAGGATAATATTTGCATCTGAAAGTATTTTGGAGTATTGTTCCATTTCAATTTCATTAAAAAGTAGGCATAGTGATATTAGCTCTTCTCTAAATTTCTTATAGATTAGTATTGAATTCATTCAGATGTGGTCTTTTCTTTGTTGGTAGCTTTTTAACTACCTTTTCAATTTCATTGACTGCTATTGGCTTATTCAGCATTTTTATATATTGTTGATTCAGCTTTGATATTTCGTATGTACTTAGGAATTTGCCAATATTTTGTTTTTCCATCTTAGAATAAAATTTCTTGAAATAGGTGTTGATGATTGAATTTCTGCAGAATACATTGTAGTTCCATCCTTTTCGTACTTAATTGCATGGATTTGAATCTTTTCTTATAGCTAAGGGTTTATCAATTTTATTTGATCTTTCAAAGGTGCAACTCTTTTTTTTTTTTTTTTTTTTTTGAGACAGGGTCTCACTTTGTAGTTCCGGCTGGCCCCAAGCTCAGCCTCAAACTCACATCACAGCAATCCTCCTGCCTCCCGAGTGCTGGGATTACAGGCATGAGCCACCACGCCCGGCACTGTGGTATGTGGTACTGGTTGCTGCTGGGGTGAGTCTCCACGCCCAGTCTTGTTATGTGGTTACCGGGGAATCGAACCAGGGCCCTTGCACTTGCGAGACAGGCGCCGGAACCATTGAGCTAACTCCTCGGCCTTCAAAGGTGCAACTCTTTAATTCATTGATTCTTTGTTTTGTTTTCTTAGTGTCAAATTGCATTAATTTATGTTCTACCATTTTTTAATTGAAATCTTTATTGGTACATTATATATATACATCATGATTGCATTCAACAGTGAGAATTTGTACCAGTATATAACACAACTTAATTCTCATTTTTTCCCATAACCCTGCCCACCCTACCACCCCCACCTCCCATATATATAAACTTTGTTTCCTTTCATTTTGTTATAATCTCATTATTTTCCCCCTATTTATAATTTCCTCTGTCTTAAAAACTTCGAATTTGATCTGTTCTTCCTCCTAGAAGTTTGAGATTTAACATTAGTGTGTTTATTTGTGCTGTCTGTTTTTCTGATATGGGTATTCACTGCTACAGTTGTCCTTTGTAGGACTGCTCTCATAAGTACTACTACATTTTATTGACATAACTGTTTAATTGTAGAAACTGCCTAATTTCTCTAATTTCAACCGTGACTCATTGATTGTACAGAAGGGTATGATTTAGCTTCCATAAGGTTTCTTTTGCCATTGGTTTCCAATTTGATCTGATAATCCTCATAGAGTATTTTCACTTCCTTTCCATTTTCTTACACAGGTTGTTAGTATTTGTCTATTTGGAAGAACATATCATGTGTAGCTGAGAAGAAAGTGCATTCTGATGTTGAGTAGAGACATTTGCTAAATCTATTTGTTCCCAGGTTGGGTTGAGTTCTGATATTTCTGTGCATTTTTTGTCCATTTGATTTGTCTATTTGTGATAGTGGCATATTGAGGTTCCCCATTACAATTGTGTTAATGCTTATTTGATTTTTGATGTCTTCTAACATTTGTTTTGTACAGTTGGGTGCCTTGGTATTTAGTACAAATCTGTTTATACTTGTTATCACTCCGTCTTTTTTTTAAATTGAAATCTTTATTGGTACATTACATATACACATCATGATTGCACTCCACAATTCTTGAATTTTCCCTTAACAAGTATATAGTGACCTTTGTTTCTCTTGATCAATCTTGGCTTGAAGTGCATTTTGTCTGCAAATAGAATAGGTATCTCCAATTTTTTTGGATTTCTGTGTGAAAGTTTTATTTTTCATCCTTTGACTTCCAGTTTATGGATTTCTTTTTTAATTCAGTGCATTTCTTGTATGTAAGAAATTGTTGGAATTTTTTTTTTTTGGTCTGTTCTGCTAATCTGTTTCTTTTGATTGGTCAAGTGAGACCATTTACTTTGATGGCTATTATGGATATGTATTGATTTATCCTCGTCATATTATTTTTCTATTTTCAATCCCCTATCTTTCCCCTTTGTTTCATTGCTCACTTTGCCTGATGACTTCTTTTTACTTATGTTCTTGGAATTGTGTTCTTCAGTACCTGTTTCTAAAATATGTTTTAGAACATTTTATAGAGCTGGTTTGGTGGTCATGAATTTCGTCAGTTGTTCTATGTCACAAAATTTAATTTTTTCCATTGATTCTGAAAGATAAGTTTGCAAGGTACATTCATTTGAGTTGGAGGTTGTTTTCTTTCAAGACTTGAAATACTGCACTCCAAGCCGTCTTTGACTTAAGGGTTTGTGGTGAGAAGTCTGCTAGAATTTAATGAGCTTTCCATTATAGGTAATTTGTTTCTCTTTTTTCTTATAGCTTTTAATATTCTCTTCTTGTACTAAACTTCTGGGATCATGATTATTATATTTGTTTTAAATTTATCTTGCTCATGGCCAATTGGGGTTCCGTATGAGTCACTTATGTGTATGGCCAATTCTTTTTCCATGTTTGCAAAGTTTTCTTCCATTACTCTGTGAGCATGATTTTTTTTTTTAATGTACTGTGCTATGACCTCTGCTTTTTCATTGACTCTGATCAATCTTTTGTTCTTCTTTGCATCATCTTGCAGCTGTTAGATTGTGTTGTCATGGTCACTTACTATTTTTAAGAGATCTTTCTTTTTGTGGTTGCTAACCTCAATATTGATTCTAGATCCAATATTCTGTTCTAACTTTTGTTCATTTGACTTTGCAAACTTTCAGTGCAAGTTTTAATTTCCTGGGTATCTATTTGAATCTGTATCATGCGTGCCATTTTTTCCTTGTTCATCATTCATAGTTTCCATTATTTTCCTCAGAGAAGGAGCCAGATCTCTGCTGTATTTTTTAATGTATGTCTACTCTAGATTTGCTGAGCAGGTCCTTCATTTATGATCATCATCCCCTTTAAACCTGAGAGATTATTCTTCTCAGATTTTCTCTATAGCCTCATATACCTATTTATTTACTTCTACTGCTATCATTTCCAAAAATTCTAGTGAATGGCTTCTGATTTCCTCTATCCTATTGTCCTCTGGGTTTGTTCTGGGTGGAATGGAGGTCTGAGATTACATTTTGCTTCTTGTATTATTTTTTCTATTTTGTTTTACTTTAATTTGTTTCCTGTGTTGATTCTTGTAGGTTTCTTAAACTAAACAGCTTTATTACTAGTACCAAGTCTTCCCTTGGAAATATCTATTCCTCCGAGATGTCTTTTAGGTATAGCTGGCTCTTGATTTTTATGTCTGTCCTAAAATCCAACCTTCCCAATTTATTAGGGGTGAGAATTGCAATCTATTTGGTTCACCTCCCAGTCTTTTGTCCTGGGAGATAGTGATGATTCCAGACAATCATAGTATTCTCATTCAAGTGTAAACAACTGATTACAACAGATGTGTCATCCTGGCTAAAGTAATACAATTAGCAATTATAATATCATCAATCACAGCCTAGAAAGTGACAAACTATGGTAACTGTTAATTTGGTACCTTTAACTATAAAAGGAAGATCCATAGCCTTACAACAACATACAATATAAATCAGGAATTCTTATGAAGTGAGTTTCCACTTGGTAGTATGATTTTACCCTGTGTATGGGAGATATAAAAGTGGTAGTAGATAAAACAGAGTGATAATTGAAGAGAAATATAGGAGAAGCAAGATTGAAGAACGGGAGATGATTACCCAAGCTTGAAGAAACTGGAGAAGGGTCCAGGGATTTAGCTCAACAGTTCCTGCACCTGCTCTGCAATTTCAAGGTACCTAGTTTGATCCCTGGTAATAGTGCCAGATGTAGAGACTCACACCCATCAGCAATCAGTAAATCAGTGCCACATACCACAGTGCCAGGCATGGTGGCTCACACCTCTCAGCATTCAGGAGGCAGAAGCAGGAGGATTGCTGTGAGCTCAAGGCTCGCCAGGGCTACACAGTAAGCTCAGATCTAGCCTGAACTACAAAGTCAGACCCTGTCTCAAACAAACAAACAAACAAACTGGAGAAGAAGACAGGAGAGAAAGAATGAAACAGAATGACAAAAGAAAATCAAATGAAATCAGACTAGGGACAATGTTCACTCATATGAAAATATCAAAAAATTTAGAAAAATAGTTGAGGAAAGAGAAACTTGATTGACAAAATAAAACAAACAGTATATTCAAAACCTAAACATCCCCCCCACCAAAAAAACCTGACTGATAAAAAGAAAATGAAACAAACTAATAAAGAGAAAGGTGAAAAAAGTTTCCTCTATTGCCCACAGTTCTGTGGCTGTCACATCAGAGCACAGATCTCTGCTGGGTAAGCCCACAGGTCTGCAGCAGGATTAGCTCTAGGTTCAGTGGTGATCTTGGTCTCTGGATATGGGGCTCGGGCCAGTCTTTAGCCAGAAAATTTCTGAATAGCCTGCCCAGGTCTCCTTACCCTACTTGTCTCTGTTGCTCTCCCAGTCACTGTGTTGGTTCCTCCGGGTCCTGGAACACAGAATCTTCTTTTCCACACTGCTGGCTGCTCTCAGGTGTTGCTGTCCTTGTCCCACTGAGCCCCAAGGCTGCTCGTGCTGGTGGGATGCTCACCTCCCTGTCCCAGGGAGCTTGTACCATAGGTTGTAGAGTGAAGAAGTGCTAATTCCCCAGTGCTTGTTCCTGTTGATCAAGGCTGCTTATGCCACAGGTCGCAGCTGTATCCACTGTCTGACTCCCTCATATGTGCCAGCGGGTAATAGGGCAGACAGGTCAGTGGAAATAGGTCATGTGGTTTCAGTGGTTTTTCTTAAGCTGCTGCCAGTCCCCGTCCTTGTCACTCAGCAGGCTTTCTGGAAGTGGAGCCAACTCGGTGGCTATCATTTAGAATAGTTAAAAATATACATTTTAAAGTAAATATCTTAGTAATTTTTAAAGTAATGATTTTAACTCAGCACATTATGAAATTAGGAAGAGGCTGATGCTTTTTTTGCTTAGGGATACGGTTCACCCTGAACTCCAGGAATTTATGAGTACAGGGGTGTTATTGCTAATCTCAATAATGGAAAGTTCCCTGCAGGATCCCCTTCAGAAACTATTGATTTTCTAGCACAGTGTGTACTTATCTGTAATGCCAAGATTTTGTGGCATCATCTGGCCATGTCATTAGAAAATGACTGAAACCCAATTCTTTTTTTTTTTCTTTTAGCAAAATTTAACATCATGGATTTCACTAGGCACTGTGGATAATGTTGTTCTGTGGATTAATCTGAAATTACATATTATCTGGGGTTTCTCTTTAACTCTTCAAAGAAGGTCACAGAAATTATAGTTTATATGTTCTTCATTTTAATGTTAACTGTTAAGATAATTTATATCATTCTGGATACTAATCATAAGAAAAGAGAAACAAATTCAATCAGGTTAGACACAAAGGTTAAATTACTGTTGCCAGATTTAGTAAAAGAAACTGTAGGATATCTTACATTTAGTCTAAATTGATTTAAGACATCATGAATTTTTAAAAAGTTTATGTTATGGAATATTTAATATATACTTATACTAAAAATGTATGTGTAGTTATCTGAGAATCAAATTTTAGAGTCTTGAATTTCATTGCTATCCTAAATCTTATTTAGGATCACAAAATATGGGACAAAAATTTCCTATACATCTTATTTAGGATCACAAAATATGGGACAAAAATTTCCTATACTTTAAGCAAAGAACTTTGAATCATTTTTATACTTTCAGTTACCACTCAATACTATACTGACATAGAGCATTCATAGTGGTTAGCTCTTTGAAACATGGTTCACTCATTAAATATTTTATGAATGCCTTTTATGTGTTTAACCTTGTACTGGGTCCTGAGGCAGACCCAAGAGAAGTGAAAGCCAAGTTCGTACCTTTTAACCAACTTGCCTTTCACATAAGATAAATAAGTTCTGGAAACCTAATACACATCCTGGTGACTATAGTAAATGTGTTGTATACTTGAAATTTACTAAGAGAATAGATCTTATATATTTTTACCACTGTCAGTCACATAGAAAGATAACTATGAGGTTATGGAATAGTTACTCAGGTTGCTTATGTAATGATTTCACAAGGTATACATGCACCAAAAAATTATATTGTGTACTTTGAATATATACAGTATTTATTTGTCAAGTATACTTTCTAAAGCCAAGGAAAAAGAAGCAAAGGGTCTGGAGCATTGCCCTTTAGGAGGTTAGATTCTGCTTGCTGAGAATTGTTTTAGCTACTCTAAAGTTAATTATTCATGAGACTTAACTCTCCATGGGGCACCTTAAGAGTCCTGTGGGCTAATAAAATATTAGAATGAGAGTAGAGACTTTAAAATGTGCCTTTCTGGGAGCTTACAGGGGTAGAATTCTCTATTGGCTTTAAGTCTACAGTCTATAATATTAGCAATTTGATTGTTTTCCAGCATGAGATATGATTAGATGTTTAGCAATTTCTGTTGAGGGAAGCAAAAATTCTCCCTGAACTACAAGATACTTTCATTCTCTTTAAACCTGCTGCAGAAGTCTTTAGGCCTGAACTGGAATTCACCTTGAAGTTTTATTGCTTATAGTCCTGTTTTCCATAGCACATTAAATTCCCTTGAATGTTTCTTATGTAACCACTTTTGGTTAACTGACATCTTGGAGTTAGTGCAATTTTGTCTCTGTTGCCTTTTCCATAGCTATGCAAGTTTCTTTTTCACATGCCAGACCTTCTTCCACTGTACTGGTTTTGTACAAAACCAGTTATGCTATAAGTCTGAGTCTGTTATTTATTTAGGTTCGAAATCTTACTTAAGTGGATTTGTATGTGTTTCTTTTCTCTCTAAGTATTTATGCACTGACCTGTACTGTGTGGTAGAAGTCAACCATCTTCACCATCTCCAAAAACTGAATACATTCTCAATTTCTCAAGTCCTTCACATAATACTATATGCAAATCTATAAGGAATCACACAAAAACTGAATTCTTTCTCTAGAATCTATAACTTAATAGTGACATAGGCATATGGAAAATCAGAGCACAGAAAAATAGTGAAATTAAGATATTACCCAAATCAAGGGGCTGAGAGTGGCACTCAGTAGTAGTATACTTTTCTAGACTGATAAGGTTCTGGTTTTGATACCCAACACTGCCAAAAGAAAACGCTGGACAAACCAGGGTAAGTGTGGCCAAGCCCACTGCCATTTTGGAGCAAGTAATAATTACACTACTACCACCTCCTTTAAAAGCGTTCCCTCCAGTGCTCTGCATGTCTTGCTCTTTCACTTATTTTAATTTTTTGCTAACAATAGGATATTACTTTCTTACAAAAATTTTTTCCATAATCTTAATTAAAATAGAGCTATCTCCAATAATTTTACCAAATCATCTTCTAAGCACTTGTCGTGATGTTTTAACGTATGCTAACCTGGAACTGCTCAATACACTGATTTATTTGCTTATGATTTATTCAGTAATATGGTATGAAATTCCACAAAGAAAACAACTCTGTCTTCATTACTCCTCTAGTCTTAGTGTGTGAAACAGTGCCTGGTAAGTTTTGGAGTGACTGAATTCCATTTTGTCCCAGGTAAGAGGTGAGCTGAGTGGGTGGTACATGTCTGCAGCCCTGGCTCTTCTGAAGTGAGGCAGAAGGATCTCAAAGTGCAGCCAAGCCTGGGCGACTCACTGAGACCCTGTCTCTAAATAAGTAGATAAATATGTAAATACATAAACAGAAATAAAGGATTGGGAACGAAGCAGCTCTGCACTTCCTCCTTGGGTTCATTCCTCTGTAGTGAGAATAAATAAAAAAGCACAGAAACAAAGATGAGAGGTGAAGTGAAGTGTGAGATTGAAGAAGTGCTCATAAACATGCAGAAGGGCTGATGGGTAATTAAGAACATTGCTCTGTAATAGAAAGATCTCAGAAACTACATGAGATGATCATTGAATCCAGGTGGAGAAATTCCAGTATTAACAAATTCAGTTCCAAACACTGAAAGATAGGAAAGATATATTCTTTTTTTTTAATAGTTGGTTCAAAATATATATATATATATATATATATATATATATATATAGGCATTTAATTTCTTTTTTTAAAAATTTTTAATCTTTATTGGTACATTAAATGTACACATCATGATTGCACTCCATAATGGGGATTTGTACTAGTATAAGACACAACTTAATTCTCGTTTTTTCCCATAGCCCTACCCACCCTACCGCCCCCCCATATACATAAAATTTGTTTCCTTACTTTTTTGTTACAATCTCAACATTTTCCCCCTTCTTCCTATTTGACATTGAGCATTTTCTATTCTTGGTGGAGGACTTGGGGGAAGGAATGTGTAGAAGGACTCACACTTGTCTCTTCTTGTTTCCTGAGCTTGAGGTGGAAAACAAGGGTACAGCTTGTGCTGACCCTACCTGCTGTGGCATGATTTTAGTGACAAGAGCAGCAGATTTTCCCATGGTTTTCTATCCTTGCTTCAAACCCAACCTGGTACCTGATAAACTGACTAGTATGATTCTAGGTAGTAACTTTGTGTCTCTGTCTTGTCTTGGTCTTGGTCTTGATCTCAGTCTTAGACTCTGACTTTTTCCTCTGTTTTTAAAATCATATACGATTTACATCACTAAGTACTAGAGAATTCTTCAGAGAAATTTTCAGGATGAATAACACAGAAAGTCTAATAGGTTTGTCACATTTTGTGTAAAGACTGAAGCTATTAGCACTTAAATTGCATATTCATATTCCAGGATGCTACTAAAATTCTTTTAATACAACAGCAGAAAAATGTAATTCTACATACAAAAAAGCAGTATTGGGATATATAATTGAGTTACTCTATTGCTTATGTTTGTGATTCTGTAGTAAGAACTACATGATTCTGCTGTAAACCTTCTGGGTTTGATTTAAACACACATGCATATTTGGAGTTGTGGGACGAGTTTTAACTTCTATTCCATACACTTTTTAAAATAGTTCTTCAAAAACCAGCCAGTAACAATAACCAAAGTCCTTAAACCAGTCCACAAGGCAAGCAGAAAAAGTTAAATTTACCAGGGGATATAGAACTTCTACACAACATTAAAGACATGTCAAATTCTGTGGCAAAATGAGAGAACTTTGGGATTGGCCACGTGTCTTCTTTAGAACTACTTTTATTATAAGGGTTTAAGAAGCTGGAAAATTTACAGCTATGAAATACACGTAAAAGGCACATTATTTTGTGTTAACTTCATGCCTCTGGATGACCCAGTTAGTAAACTATTCACTTGATGATTTGGTTACTGGGTAAATCAAACTTAGAAGAAAGAAAGTCAGTAGCCAAATAACCATGCTTTCTGAAACCACTCTAGTGACCCATTTTCAACGTCAACTTGTGTCCTCAATATAAGATTTCTTACTAAAGCATTTGCTTCCAACAAGACCAAGACAGCAGCAAGTCTTCTTTTAGAGTTTCAGTTTTTCTCAGAATTCCTAATATATAAAATAGTTAATACCAAGACTCGTCATGCTCAAAACAAAGCCTTGGGCAGTTCCATGTAGGTAGATAAATTGAATGAGCAGTTTAGTATTTTCTCCATTTTTCAACTTGTAGAACTCTTATGTAACAATTTCTAGAAAACTTTCCATTCCAGTAGGAATAAATAGAGAATCTTTAGTGTTCTAGGTCACTGATTATCATATGAAAGAAAGAAAACATCTTTGCTGGTCCAAATTGTGATATCTGACAAATCTTTATATTGTGTGGTAGTTTTCAGTTTATGAAAAGTACATGTCTAACCCATGACCCGGCTGTCTCCTATAAATATTATATCTATGTATGTGGACCATCTTGAATAACCAAACACAAAATGTCAGCCATTATTTCCTGCATTCAACTGAATAAGAAACTAAAGCTAGGAGTCATTGAATTATTCAGCCAGAATGATGTCAGAGTAAGTCTTGAAATACGTTTTTGCCTCTATTTTTCTGATCCTTTCAGCTCCTCTACTTTACATTGTTGGCTATGGATTATCTATCCTCCATTTTCTGTATTCAATCTTCTCAGATCTCTAAATTTAAGAACAGAAAGCAATACAACTCATTGAAAAAGATGTGGCTACTGTCTCCTGATGACAGCTTTTCATATAATGCATGATAGATTATACATGTTTGTAGCAATTTGATAAACTCATCATTTTCCATTTAATCATTAAAATAATCCTGAAATTTAGACAAACATCATATGATTATCCCACCTTTAAAGCAGAAAAAATTGAATCCTAGAGAGTTTGAGCCTGTGTGTAACTCATAAAAGTTTTATGGAGCTCATTCACTCTGATTAAACACAAGTCTATTTCTGTCTGAAACACACAAGAACAAAGTGTGTCTTTTGCAACCTGTCTTCTGCATTTATCCAAAAAGCAGGTGCATCATGGCGCAGCACAGAGAGGGTTCAGGAAGAGCATCAGAGCTTTTCTAACAGGAAGAGATCATGTAAATTACCTATTATAAGTGGATTACTTTATGAAAAATAAGCGTGATTGAAATTTTCAGTTGGAAGTCAAAATTTAGTAAGTTACTTCAGGGTTGTAAAAGCTGTTTCTCTGTCAGATGAGAGAGAATGGGCCACATAAACTTTAAAAAATGATCAATTACCCTGGCCTACATCACTTTTGGCTGACAATGAATGTTTCCCAGCTGGCATTTTTTTTGAGCGTTTTAAAATTTTTTTTGAAAGAAAATATCCAAAAGGAAAGGTAAAGAGTGTAATGAGGCATACTAATCTCTTATAAAATTCTGAATAAATTTCTCTAACTTATAAAACATTCATCAGTCTCTTTGTGCTATGCACTTGTTGCACCTGTTTAATTGTACCCCCACAAATATGTTCCTTAGCATTTTGCTTCTAATGTGCAACTTTTGTTTAATAGTGTCAGAAGCTTTTCTCCACAGAGGTTGTCAACAAAATCTTTGTTACTTTGTAGATGGTGCATGATTATTGAGGGGCCAGGGAATGGGACATGTGCACCTGGATCCCAATTCTGTAATTGTATTAGTTGATGCACTTATAGAAGGACACCTAAAAGACATGCATGCCAAGGCCCCACCTTCGACAATTTTTATTTCATCACTTCTGAATGATGGAATAATGTCTATGATTGTCATAAAACATTTCCAAATCAGATCTCTGCTGATATCCCTCCTTTCTAGGTGATGGTAATATAAAATATATTTCAGTTAGCCTGAGGCCTCTAGGAAAAAGAGCCTGAGGCAATGTTTGTAATTCTAATGATTGATTTGACAGTTTTATTCATAGAAGGTTAAGGTGACAGATATAGTTCACTGCCAAATTTTACCACTACACTGGCTGTTACATTGTAGCATGCAGCAAAACAACACAACAAGCCTGGATTGGACAGACTTGTCCAGGGAGCAGGAAGGAAATATGTAGAAGGTTTCCAAGGAAAGGCTGTACTTTAGAGTAACATGTAAGAAAAAAGAAAATTATTTCTGTTTTCTCCGAGTCTTTTTTCCCAATTCCAAAGATGGTGTGCAGACCTAGAAAGATAGGAAGAAGTTGGTTAAGGTTTGTGTCCTATAATACAATACTACCACTGGAGGTAAAGGAAAAATGAAGCTGTATCTAACAAAGGCACAAAAAATTAGAAGAAAATACAAGGGAGGCATCAGAAAAAGGAAAATTTGTGTTGAACAGTGTTTCCTTGCATTTGACTCCTCCCATCTTCTCTGCTGTACTTCCCTGAAGTAAGGACTTTTCTGCAATTCAGATTTGGCCAGAAGGGAATGGATGCATGAGATGAAGAATGAAGATCTTTTTTGTGTCACTGGAATCCCAGTAACAAAGTATGTGCACATGTATATCTTAGTAAGAGCAATTTTTTGATCTCTGGATTACAGTTATGGTGGCATGATTTTAATACCAAGAGTCCATAGGATTGTCTGGCTTCCCTTCCTTTAGCCCTTCCAAACATTCCTAAAGTGACTTTATTCTTTGCTTAAACACTTTATGATTGGAATACCTGAAGCAGTTTGTGTTTCTTGTAACGTAATCAGACAGCAGCACTGAAAGCTTAGCAGATTTTGTTGGATCCTGATGCATAGAACCTCATGCTTTGCTCCATCCATTATCAGTTTAGTAACAGGAAGGTCAAGGACAGTAATACTGAATGACGGAAAGAGACAGTATTGGGGTCAAGATTTCATATTTTGATTCTAGTGCCACTACCTGCTACTCACTTAACCTTGAAGAAGATACTTTTAACATCTTTAGATTTTAAATGAACTAATGTCTATTCTAAACATCTTACATTATGACTGTAGTAATTTGATGAGCTAATGTATATATAATAGCATATATACATATATATGCTATTATATGCATTATATGCTACATATGCTCTTATATATATATATATATATATATATATATATATATATATATATATATATATGAGGAGAGAGAGGAGAAAGGAGAGAGAGAGAGATAGAGAGAGATAGATAGATAGAGAGAGAGAGAGAGAGAGAGAGAGGAGAGAGCATTTTGTTGTGCTACCCAAGCTGCTCTCAAACTCTGAAGCTCAAATGATCTACCTATCTCAACTCTCCTGAGTAGCTGGTACTATGTTTATGTACGACCACACTCAACTAAATGTAAAAACTTTAAAGTATCAATATTTCAAACAGTGTGTGCTCTATATTGTTGTCTATCCAGGAATAAATCAGTCCAAGAAGTTCCAGAGACAAGACAGATTGCTTTTTATTGCATCTCCAATTTCAAATACAAGGGTTCACATTTAGTAAGTGCTTTGGAAAGGTTCATAGAATTAATGAACAAATAACAGACACCTAGTAACTTGTGTCCAGACTGTGATTTACAAGTGAGAAAATAGTATTTACCAATGATAGCTTCTTTCATGCTTGGCCAGCACTATTCCCTTCAGAGTGAGTATAAAGCACTGAAGAGATTCATTGATCTACCTCTGCTTGGTTGTTGATCTCACTAACCTTTTGGAGGTTTTCACTGAATTTTCTTCAGTAAATGTTCAAAGTGCTTCTCAACATGTGAAGTTTGGGGGTTGAATTATTTTAATTAAGTAGAAATCAGATTGTGGATAACATATGATTGTATACTTCTGTTTTTCTCTCTTTTGTCCCATGAAGTGATACATGTAGAGAAATGTGGATGATCCATGCATCAGAATCTTCTGTGCAACTCTTTACAGAAGTTGTTTTCCTTTCACATCTATACTTCTAGAAAGTCTAGGAAGTGATAGGCATATAGGAGTTTAGGAATCAGCGGTATGGTGGCCTTTGAAAATTATCTAGTGGAACAATATTTTTTATATGATAACATGAAAAATCTTTACAAAACCATTTTTAATTTTACTAAGTGCAAGTAAGCTATTTTTAAATATGTTCTATCTTATGCTATTCTATTATTTATTGTAAAATACAGGCTGTGATCCACCAAATTGACTTCATAAGTCTCATGTATCATAAACTATAATTTTTAAAATGTTGTAGAAGATATTGGAGTTAGCATTAAGAAATATGATGTTTAATAATGCTATTACTTTAAATTAATATAACAATAATATATTATAAATATTTCATTTGTATTATACTAGACCACTAAGCTAAAGCAGTAATGTATAAGTCTCATTTTGCAAAAGAGAAAAAACAATGTTGTCTAGGATAACACAACTACTTACTAAAACATAAAACTGAGCCACATCTTCTTACAACAATATACATTGATGTTTCTGTCTTTATCTCTATACTGAATAATTTCTCGGCTCTGAAAAACTGAAAGTGTGAGTGAGAATCCTAATGTATAATTGCTGTTGTGAAATAGGAAGAAAATGTTCAAGGGAGAAGGGGAACTACGAAGAGAAAGTAGGAGAAAAGAAAGTAAATGAGGAGGGGTGACAGGGTAGATAGTTATATCTTGATGTTACAGCATATATTAAAGTAATGAAGCAAAATATATTCTGAGTAACTGTCAGTGTGGGTATAATTCATAAGGACTTGATATTGTTTTTAATGTTTAATATGTTAATAAAAATTTTGAAAAATGTATCTCTGTCACACACTTAGTTCCATGGTTTTGGTATAGCCTTTTACAAGTTGCAAAGTGTAGTTATTTAGTGCAAGTCACTTCTTGGCAATTCACTTGCTCCATTTACAGTTTAAGGGTTTGGTCAGGAATAGAGGGAACAGGACTGAGAGAGCATAGTTTGGGCTTAGCCTTCTGCCTTCATTTTGACAGAAAGAATGTCATTTACAAGTAGGATGTTCTTTTATTTTTTTCTGTTATTGGTACATTTTATGTATACATTATGATCACATTCATCATTAAGAATTTGTAGCTGTATATGATGTATCTTGATTCTTATTTTTTCTTATTCTCTTGCTCTTTCTTCAACCCTCCGTCTCCTCATATAAATAAGCTTTGTTTCCAATTTTTTTCCTTTTACCATCAAATTCTTTCTTTCCTTTCTCTTGCTCAGCCCCCCATTCTCCTTCTCTTTTGAACATTTTCTAGGTAGGACATTCTTATAAAAATAATTCTTTCCTATTAAAGTTTAAAATTGTTTGCATAGCAATATCAATGGCTGACATCCACTGAGCACTCATTTCTGATAAGTTATCTTCCTTAGTGCATTACACAATGATTTAAACTTAATAACAACCTTATGAGTTAGACGTTCTTCAGCCCAGTTTGCAGAAAGAGACACTGATACTTTAAGAGTTAAGTAGTTGCTGGAGGAGGAATAGGTGGAGAAGCAATAAGCTCATCCTAAACGATTGAATCAGCAAGCCGCAGTGTCTTTATGATATTGTGACATGCCATACTTTTAGCTTCCAGGACACATAACTGAATATAAGCAATAAAACAGGGATTATATAGAGATTTTCTTTGACTCAACTCAATTTATTCCTGCCATAGGTGACACCATAATTGGAAATCTTCAATTAACACGTTTAAGGCTTTCTTGTGTTCTAAATGTATTTATTATGTGCTTCCCTTAACTTAGGCAACGCCCTCCTCTTCTTCCTTCCTCTCTCTTTGACCTCCTTCTCCTCTCTCTCCTCTTCCTTTTTTTCCTCCTCCACACTATCTCCTTTCCCATCCCCTTCTGCTTCAGCGTCCCCACTTCTTAAATATTTTTTTAAGAATTGCTGTCTTTTCTTTTGCCTACTTCTTTCTGTTTAATTTCCCTGGAGGACTAATTTTTTTTTTTTTTAGCTTTTCATCTACAAGCCTTTGTCTGATTATAATTTCAAAGCAGGCCCAAGCTTTTTAAGAGTGGTAAACCCTCTCAAATCAAAACAAAACAGTTACACACACACACACACACACACACACACACACACACACACACACATGCGTGCACGCACACATATTCCCTACACAAGTCAGTATATGTAGGGCAAAAGTAAATTATTTTGTATACTATTATTCTTGGATTTCCAAGTTATGTTGATAAAAGTTTAAAACCCAATAAGAAATGAATATGAGATAAATTGTTACTAATGAAACATTGTTTTATGTTTCATAAATTTATCTGAAAAGTTGTAGACACATTAAATTTTAATTGTATTTTAACATTTTTCTACTAGGGGGAGAGCTATCTTTTTAAAAAAAAATTTAAATCTTTATTGGTACATTAAATATACACATCATGATTGCACTCCATAATGAGAATTTGTACCAGTATAAGACACAACTTAATTCTCATTTTTTCCAATAGCCCTACCCACCCTACTGCCCCCCCATATACATAAAATTTGTTTCCTTACTTTTTTGTTACAATCTCAACATTTCCCCCCTTCTTCCTATTTTACATTGAGCATTTTCTATTTCACAATATATAACATACAATTCTAGGACTCATTTACATCTTTATTTTCTCATATCAGGGAAAAGATGTGATATGTACCTATCTGTGCCCTATTTATTTCACTTATGAGGATATACTCAAGGTATGTCCATTTAAGTAGAAATGATTCAAACTTGTAATCAATTTCCACATTGCAACTTTTGCAAAATCTTTTAGAGAGCAAAATTACATCTTTAATAAATATCTTTGCAATTTAAGCCTAATTTTTCCTTTAGTATCTTTGCAATTTAAGCCTAATTTTTCCTTTAGTCACTTCAAGCATCAAGTTTATAATCTACATATTAGAGATATGATTTATGTAAGATGAGCTCATCAGGAGATTAAAAGACAATTTTTAAGTAATAAAAACCCACATAAATATTAGTAGGTTTGTGTTTCACACTAGCACCTGGATTATATTAGTAAATCTTTAACATGCTACTACCATGGTAATTTATTTGTGTAAAGAGGATGTAAATTAGTGTATAGGCTTGCTGTATTGCTGATTCATAATGTGACTTTTCATTAATCATTGATACTTTGAACATTAGTTTTTTACTCACTTATTCATTAGATAAGTAGATGTTGAGTCCTATGATTCCAGACAAGTACTGTTGACTTTAGAAAAGCAAAAGCAAAAGATTGAAGATAGAAGTCATAGAGCTGGTCTTCTGATAGGGAGAGGCAATCATCAAAAAATAAATATGACAAAGGATGCATTAAAAAGTGCTAAGCAAAATATAAGACTTAAAGGAGTCAGGACATGGAGGGAATTTAAAGCTTTAATTGAGGTGATTAGAAAAAGACCTCATGGATCAGGTTAGTTTTCAAGAAAGACGTGGAAGAGATAAAGAGGGCATGAGCTGAGTGCAAATAGGAAAGAGATAAGATTCTAAGTAGGAAAGAATAGAAATCACAAGTGTCATGCATTAGAAATATGTCTTGGCAAGGAAGATAGTGTGGCAGGGGCCAAATAAGTGTGGGAAAGAAAAAGAAGATAAGGCGAATTGGAGGGCAGTGGGGAAGGATAGTAGCATGATGCCTTGTAGGTTATTTAAAGACCTTGCCTTTTATATTAAGAACAGGGAACATTGTTTGGATTGTAATGATGTCCTTTGGAAAATATAAAACAAAAGGGTCAGGCTTTATCTCTTGAAGTCTTTTCTAGCTCTAGGTACAAGATTCTATCATGTCTGATAGTTTCTCTTTCTATTATCCCAACAATATTATGGGCAGAAAAAGTGTGCTTTTCTTAGTTTACTTTTAGACTAGCTATTTGACAGACTGTGGGAATTAATTATTCATGACTGTGGAATCAGTGTAGCCAATTGATTTTCATTTTCCCATGGCTTTCTAAAAATAATTTAAAGAAGGTTTTATATTATTTCAGAAGTACTAAAAATTTGGCAGTGATATATGTAAAGACCCATGGGGTGAGTGTGTGTGTGATGTAATGACAACTGTATGTTTGATCTCAGCATGAGTGAATAGCTCAGTGCAAACCCACTAGTCTTGTGAAAATAAAGGGAGACTTTCTCCACTGTCTTTCCAGTTCTCCAACCCTCAAAAACTGTCCTATAATTTCATTTTAATTTATTTTTCCCCACAAATAAATGTGATCATAATGTATACCTAGAATGTATCAATAAACGTAAAGGAAATGTTTTTTTAAATGAATAAAATTTTTTAAAAAATTTAAAGATTAAAAAGAGCTTATTTATTATCCAGTAGGTTAGATATTTTGTCTCACTGTGGGATAATCAGATGGGATTCTAGTGTAAGGAATGTGCAACTTAGTAAATCTATTAGAGTTTTCTTTAAAAATATTAAGTGAAGTAGTTTTTCCAGTGCTAGAATATTTGCAATGCTAGTTTTATAAATTTGAGTTTACCCACTACACCCGTAAGTCCTCTGATACTTTGTTATTTGGGTAGGATGTATTTAATAGAATACTTCAAATTTTCAGAAGAATGGAATATATATGGGACAGAACAGCTATTGCTTTGTATGTTGATGGATGATAGTATTGATTTTTTTTAAAGAATAAGATAAAAATTCTCATTTTTAAGTAAAATTATAATTTAGTTATATGATTATTTCAGTATTAATTTTCATTTAACAAGTACAATGAATTTGATAGAAAAATAGAAAGTACACTTTACACTCACAATCTAGAGAGAGAGAGAGAGCACATACAATGTTCTGTACAATATTGTGTATTTACAAAGGGAAATATTATCTAAAAGAAGCAGCATCATATAAAAAACACTTGGGTGGTGATTACCAAAGAGCATTTGGATACTCTGCAAAAGGCCTCGCAATTCCCAAGAACTAAACTCAATAAAGAAAAGATAATGTAACACTGAAATTCACAAAATTGACTCTATAGGGTGTTCATGATTAATCTTATACAGAGATAAAACAGTTTTCTTGTATTATAATGGATTTAAACATGTATGTCTGTATTAAGAAAATCACAAGAACATTCTGTCACAGTTTGAGGAGCTAATAAAAGTGATAAATATTAATAAAATGTGAAGGAATTCCAAGGGTATCTGGCCAAGAACAGGAGCAGTCTCTATGCTTTTGTCTCAAGGAGACCAGCATATCTAAATGTTACTATTATACATTTATAAAGATTATTTGCCTTGTCAGCAACCAGCTTTACTAGGTGAAGTGCTCATTTTGAGAAGTTTTTAATAAGAGACTGATGAGTCAAAATAATAATTGGGCTATTTGAGAAAAATCATGAGTAAGTAAAATAGTTGCTTTTCGGATCCTATATTTTATGCGTACATTTAAAATTCCCTTCCATGCAGCCAATTAGTGAATAAATTTGTGGCTGTTTAGACAAGGATTCTGCTCCAATGTAAATCACTTGTACAGAAATTTAGAGGGCCTCAGAGATATTAGCCTGATTTTAAATGTCATCTCCACAGTCACGATATCATTGTTCCTCACCATCATAAAAACTGACAAGAAGCCCAATAGGCTTTGATTTACAAGTAGCTAGGCAAACTGTCTTAATTTTAAAATTATTTCTTTTTAATAATTAAGAGTAGTTTCATCGTGCTGTTATGTTCAGTCCTTAACTCATATGTATCAGAGAGCTTTTGCTATATGAGAAATCACTGTAAAGCTTCATGGCTTCAAACTACAATTATAACATATTTCTCAGTCTTTGAGTCATCTGGGTAATTCTGCTGACCTGGGTGAGGCTGGCATGTCTCTTCCCAGCTGTCAGTCTAGATTGCATCTTAACTAATGTCTCCTGAGCTCTGTTCTATCTCTAGGTCTTCTTTGGGGTCACTAAACTGACACACTGGTTCTGGCTCAGGTGATCACATATCATCCCACTTCCTATTCTCACCATAGCAACATCAGAATCCCATGAGGGTGCTCTTCTGGGAGGACATTGGAGAGAGCAATGGAGAGAAACTCAGGCAATAACACTTCCAATGGATTCTTTTGGTCAAAGCTATTGTAGAGGGGAGAAGCTACAGTGGAGGTAGCTGGAAGGAGGAGAGAAAGACTGTATCCATTTTCATTATCTACCAAAGAAGGCACAACAAATACTTCCAATTGCAGATGAGGGAACTGAGATACAGTTAAATACACAAAATTGGATAGTTTCTCAGTAAAGTCAGAATGTAGATATAGTAATCTGATGCGAGATTTCATGTTTTTAATCAATATGATGCACATTAATTTCCTGTGCATGTTTTTTAGGTACTACTCCTGCACTTTCAGGATTCAAGGAAGGTCATATTTATTGTATGCCTTCTCATACAGGGCATCTAGCTCCCTTGGCACCATCTATTCATTCCAGCCAATTTTACCCCTTCTTTCACCTTTAATATTTTCTTCTGGTCACTTCTCTTATTTAAAGAAAAAAGTCATGAAGCTTTTAAAACATTGTACATCAGTGTGTTCATGTCTTTAGAATACAAATAGCTGAGGGTAGGAACTGTTTACACACTTTAATTTTTTGTAAATTGTAAAATATTTTTTAAAAAAATTCCAAGCAAGTTCTTTCATTCACTAGCAAATAAATTCACCTCATGTGAAAGTTATTTTCCTAGCAGTTAGCATATAACAGATATTCAAGAAGTGTAGATTAAATGGAACAATGAAGGAAGTCCAATTTTGAATTATTTTTATTATATTTAACCATTAATTTTATCAAATAGGTTATACTGACATTATATTCTTTGGCTGTTAGATATTCTGTTTCTCTTTAGTATTTTCTCATTATTTCTGTTATATTTTATGTCTTGGCATATTTATATGTGATATCATAATGTTATAACCAGATTTTAAAGAAATTATTTATTTTGAATCTGCATCTTCTATAATTTCATATTGTGACTCTATTGATGTATAAACATGGCTGTATTTATAATTTTTGAATTAAAATTTTTGAAGCTATGAAAACTTTTAACCTACATTGGTGTTTTACAAAGAAGGAGTTCATAGTCCATCTCTGGCACTATTGCTCTTTGAAATCTAATTGTTGGCTTCAACTAAGTGCTTTGCATTAACTAGAACCCATATACCTCAACCTCTGAGAATGCTTTTGTTTTCTTTCTTTTTTTATTTTCTGATACTGGGAATTGAACTCAGGACTTTGCTTTGCCAAGCAGGTATAGCACCAATGAGCTACATGCCTTCCTTGTTATTTATTGAAAACTCTTTTCAGTTACCTAGCTTGTGATGCTTTTTGCACTTTACCAATAGGATTTAAGGAAAAAACTGAGTAAGTAACTTGTCAAATTCTAAATCAAGGCCAAAGGATTGGGTGACCTACCTAAGAACTGAAGGAGGACTCAGATTTTATCCCCTGGGTTCAAGATCTGAAGGATTTGTGAGGAAAGCAAAATGTGAAGAAAGATTACACTTCTCTTAATTATAAATTGCTTGGGTATATTTAAATATTTTTTATTAGGATACATTAAAAGATTGGAATGTTAGAACTGACAGTAGTTCTTCATGATTATTAATAACACAATCATTTTATGATTCATCTCATTAGTATGTATAATTGCCGTCCAGACAAAGATCTTATCCTTAGAAGACCAAGAACAAAATGAGCTTCAGTTGATTTCTTCCTCTAAAGATTAGAGTTTAAGTCATCAGCAGGAATGCAAGTGTGGACCCAAGTGAGAGAATTGCTTCACTTTCAGTCCTTCCCTTTGTGAAATATCCCATTTAACCCCAGAATCATCCCATGAATACTTTCATTACAATGACATTCTTTGTCAGGAAAGATTCTGAAATTTTATCAAATGAGAAGTAGAATTTATTCCTGCACAGCAGTTTAAAACTCTATGTTCTTTCTGACAAAACACACTGTTTTCTTTTGCAGTCATTATTTTAATTAGTTTTTGTAAAAGCAATCGTATCTTTATATGGCTTTACCTTATATTCGAATAGCTCCTACATTTTTGCCAGTTTCTTTACTTGTTTTGCAATGAGGAAATGACCTTGAGTGAGGGGCACAGACTGAATATTTTCCTTTCTCTGTAAGTTTCCTGGCGATGCATGTCATACTGTCTGATGTCATTCGGAGAGGCTGGCATGTATATTTAGAAAGAGAAGGGAAAAAACATGAATGTTATAAACAATTTGTGCTAAAGACTTGACTTAGAACCATTTTTTTTAGTTATTATTTTGAGTATTACATTCTTGAAGTCCTAATATGAGGAACCAAAATACACCTGAAAACTAGCTGACTGCTTGTAATATAGAAAAGGAATGAAATTTAAACACAGCAATGCACACCTGTGTGCCTGTACCGTCTGTGACAGTGTGTTATGTATCACGGTGGAGCTGATAAGGGCTTTCATCTTGATTAGCAGGGTAGAGTGCAGTAAGGAGCACTCTATAGATCAGCAGTTCTTTGTCATTTTCAATTTGTAATTATCAAAATGCCTGACCGAGAGGCAGAATAATTTGTGTTATGTTTCCCAGACTTATAAAAAGAATTGCTTGAGGCCCTCTAACAATTTAAGTTCCCAGCTCCCTCCCCCGTGATTATGAATAAAAACTTCTGGATAGTGCACTGAAAATTAACATTTGTAATTAAGTTTGAGGACTGACAAGGTAAAACTCTGATCTTTATATGTTGGGATGACAAATCCTTTCATTTTCTCAGCTCTAATTTTTTTAATTGAAATCTTTGTTGGTACATTACATATACACATCATGATTGCACTCAACAATGAGAGAATTTGTGTCAGTACACGACACAACTTAATTCTCATTTTTTCCCATACCCCTACCCACCCTACCACCCTCGCTCCCTATATGTATAAGCTTTGTTTCCTTTGTTTTTTGTTATAATCTCATTATTTTCCCCTTGTTATTTACCCCTTCACCCCCTTTCACTTTGAGTATTTTCTATTTCATAAAGTAAAACATACATTCTAGAACTCATTTACATCTGCATTTTCTCGTACCAGAGAAAAGATATGATATTTACATATCTGTGACCTATTTATTTCACTTATGAGAATGCCCTCAAGGTATATCCATTTAAGTATAAATGATTCAATCTTATCATTTGTAGTTTCTATGCTCAGGATGATGATGCTTCCCATTGTTTACTATTTGTAAACATTTAATGACAAAATGTAAGCTAATAGTGATTGCCTTTGACATAAATACAAGATATGCATTAGCTGCTTCTACTATTGTCATTTTATTCAATGAACCCTGCAGTTCAAGTCACACCTAAGTGAAGGAAATGATTAATATAGCTGGTAGAATCTCCAAGAGAAAAGATCAAAGAAGAGTATTTCTGACAAGTTGGGTGAGCGGTGAGGCTTTTTATGTGGAAAAGACAGTAGAGAAAGTGGCTTTGGATGGATTTCCCAGGGCTGCAGAGGAAACATTCTCTTCTTGTCCATACTCTAAGGTTCTGGTCTGCCTTACCCTTCTGAAAGAGAATCTGGTATGTGTCTCTCAAATATAAGAATTCTGAGACATGGAATATAAGAGAATAAGCAGACAGGAAAAAACCATCCCTGAAGCCATGAAGAACAGTTAGTAAGCTGGTGGAAAAAACAGGACAGTGTGTGTCCTGCAAGTCAAGAAAACAGATAGTATCAAGGAGAAGCAGGTGGCAAATCAAAACAAATGTAACCTGAACTAAAATGAGTATTTGATTTGTTACTGGATTTAGTAAAGTAACAATCACTGGTGATGTCACTGAAAGCTACATAAGAGAAGTAATGGTGTCACAGAAAGATTAGTGGGAGTTTGAAAGTAATTAGAGAGAGAGGGAGAGCAGATAACTCAGGACAAAGATCTTGGCTGTAAAGTGAAAGTTAGAACTGCCAGTTGTTGGAGTAAGAAGTAAGGTTAAAGGATGGTAGTTTTAATATGGGAGAAACAACAAGCTGCTTTTAAAATGATCGCCTGGACAGGAAAATGAATGATACGCAAGAGAGAAAGTTTCGCAAAAGTATTGCGCTCAACTGGAGACTGGATAAAAAAGCTGTGGTTCTTCTATAGAATGGAGTATTACTCTTCCATAAAAAATGATAACTTTGAATCATTTCTACTTAAATGGACATACCTTGAGGATATCTTCATAAGTGAAATAAATACGGCACAGATAGGTACATATCGCATCTTTTCTCTGGTATGAGAAAAGAAAGATGTAAATGAATCCTAGCGTTGTATGTTATATATTGTGAAATAGAAAATGCTCAATGTAAAATAGGGTGAAGGGGGACAATGTTGAGATTGTAACAAAAAAGTAAGGAAACAAATTTTATGTATATGGGGGGTGGTAGGGTGGGTAGGGCTATGGGAAAAAATGAGAATTAAGTTGTGTCTTATACTGGTCCAAATCCCCATTATGGAGTGTAATCATGATGTGTGTATTTAATGTACCAATAAAGATTAAAAAAAAAGTATTGCCCTCTACCCTACCACTAAAACACAAACCAAAACATTCACACTTTCTCTTAGTTTCTATGCCCTACTTATCAAGAATAAGCTCAAAACCTTAGATAAAACTGGATTGTGTGTGGTTCTCTAAAGTCTCATAGTCCTCAAATCTTCAAGCCACGTGGAGATTTTTGTTTTGACCTTGGATTTTAGAAAAGAATTAAAGAAGGAATATAGGAAGGAAGGAGAATGACACACACACAAAATGATGCCACACGTATTTTTGACATATCATTATATTTAAACTTGCTTCCACAAACGATGTGTAGTGAAAAGCAAAGAATTCTTGGGGAATTTAGGGAGTTTAGCTAACAAAAGATAAAAGCTCTGGAACATGCTTAAGTCTTTGTAATCAAATAATGAGATCCATATAAGTAAGATATGTTGTCTT
>PVIR01011853.1:0-45966 GCA_004026965.1 Petromus typicus | reverse complement strand
AAACAAAAACACCTAAATCCTTGTCAAACAAAGAAAGTCCACTACAAGAGACAGAAATCCACAGAGTGTGGAGGAAAAGGAGCCTACCCCGAGGCTTCTGCTTCCTTGGGGACTCTTGCAGTCTTCAAATGGATTTCCAAAGAAGTGAGTGAGAATGGGTCCCTTTCACCAAAACATCCCTGAAGACATCATCTGCCAACATCACTTCTCCCCACCATCACCATTTAGTCCTTCGGTCATAGAATGTCATAGAGGTCCTGTTATTTAGCATCTAGTGTCACCACATACACCTCAGTCTCAGTTTGAATTTTTACACTGCTTCCCCTTCATTCTCACGATAGTTATGTGGGAACCAGTTCAGTGCCATTTTCCGATATGCCTTCTTGACGTCCCAAAGACGCCTATACAAGTCCGAGGTCACTGACCCCCATCAGAAAAGGGAGCTTGGGCTGGGGTCATACTGGCTTCTACTCAGTCCCGAAGCTTTCCTCTTCCTAATTCATTTTCTGACTGCATAGGTTTGCGTACTGTGAACATTTCATACAGGTGGAATCACACAACAGACGCCCTTTGGTGGCCATTTTCCTTGGGTTACCATAATGTTTTCAGTGTAGTCATGTTACACATAAAAATGAGCACTACTTTGTTCCTTTTTTATGGTTGAATGATATTTCATTATATAGACATGTTGTATTTTTCTTATCCATTTATAATTTGATGGACATTGAAGTTGTGTCCACTTTTGCCTGTTTAAAATCCTGCTACTATAAATATTTGTGTACCACTTTTGGGGCAGATGGATGCTCTTATTCCTCTAGGCTTAAACCTAGGAGTAGAATTGTTGGGCCAAACACTCACTTCATGTTTTACATTTTGAGAAGCTGTAAACCGTTTTGTCAAGCTGCCATGCCACTGGGTGCTCCACACACATGTGTGAAGCCTCCACTCCCCCATCCTCACCAACTGCTGTTGCTATCGTGGCTATGAAGCAGTCTCACTGTGGCTTTGATTTCATGCCCTAATTACTAGTGGCATCCAACACCTTCTCGGGGGCTTATCAATCACTAGAAGCCACCATCTATTCAAGTATTTTCCTGTTTCAGTTAAGATTTTTGTTCTGGAGCCGGGGAGTTAGCTCAGTGGTTCCAGCGCCTGTCTTGCAAGCGCAAGGGCCCGGGTTCGATTCCCCGGTAACCACATAACAATACTGGGTGTGGAGACCCACACCCAGCAGCAACCACATACCACAGTGCCGGCATGGTGACTCACGCCTGTCATCCCAGCACTCGGGAGGCAGAGGCAGGAGGATTGTGATGTGAGTTTGAGGCTGAGCTCAGGGCCAGCCTGAACCACAAAGTGAGACCCTGTCTCAAAAAACCTAAAAAAAAAAAAAAAAGATTTTTGTTCTGTTATCTTTAAGAGTTCTGTACTTTGGATGGTAGATTCATGTCAGAAAGTATTTTGAAAATATTTTTTCTTTCATTCTGCGGATTATCTTTGAACTTTAGTGATGTGTTCTTTAAAGCATTTTATTGGGGCAGTGTCTAGTTTATCCATTTTTTATTCTGCTGCTTACGTGTACAGGGTCATATGTAGCGCAGGTCATCCAGGTTCATGGACATTAACCCTTCCTTTTAAGCTGTATAATTTTAGCTCTCACTAATGCCTATACTCAATTCAGAGTTAATTTTTGCCCGTGGTATGAGGTTGGGCAATAGCTTTATTCTTTTGAATGTGGACATCTATCATTCCAGCACCATTTGTTGAGAAATTCTGCTTTGTGCCATCAAGCTGTCGTGGCCCACTTGTCAAGACTCAGCGATAATAAATGTAAGCACTTATATCTGAATTCAGCTTGAGCCAGTTCATCTTCGTGTCTCTCCTTATACAGTACCACATTGTCTTCATTACTGTAGTTCTGGTTTTTGGAAGAGAGCAATTCAAGTTCCCTACATGTGACATTCTCTCTGATTATTCTGGCTATTGTAAGTTCCTGAATTTCTGTGCACACTTTAGTATCAGCTTGTCACTGTCTTAAAGGAAAGCTATCCAAGATCCTGATGGGGACTGTGGTGAATTTGCAGATCAGTCGGGAAAGAATACACTACAACTTAACAGCAGTAAGTGCTTCACTCTATTTAAGTCTTTAATGTTTACTGACAATGTTTTTAGCTGTCAGTTTATGTGTGTTGCTCCTTTATTAAATTTATGACTATTTTCTTCTTTCTGATGCTTGGTAGTCAACTTTTAAGAAGAAGTACTACAAAATAAGTCTCAGAATTCAAAGGGTAGAAGAAGGGAAGGGCTCTTGTCTACTTTTCTCGTTGGGTTTTATGGTACAAAGCAGCCAGTCCGGACTCCTGCCCTTGGTATTCTCCTTGCTGTTCCTGCATCTTCGGCACTGTGACTCAGCAACTCATTGGCCAGCCATAGACAAGGAATGCTTCCACACTATGAGGTGAAGAATTCTACTAACTGTTTCATCTCCTAAAGAACATTTAATTCTGTTGCTTCAAAATATGGTATGTCTTGGGCTGGGGATATAGCTCAGTGGTTCCGGTACCTGTCTTGCAAGCACAAGGGCCCAGGTTTGATTCCGGTAACCACATACAATACTGGGCATGGTGATTCACGCCAGCAGCAATCAGTACCACATACCACAGTACTGGGAGTGGTGGCTCACACCTGTCATCCCAGCACTCGGGAGTCTCCAAACCCAGTATTGTATGTGATTACCAGAAGATTGAACCGGAGCCCTTGCACTTGCAAGACAGGTGCCAGAACCACTGAGCTAACTCCCCGGCCCTGTACAGCCTACTTCTTAAAGTCTGGTTGGGTTAATTATGCCACGTGTATGACTCCTAGCAAGCTAGCAAGCTAGGAGACACCCAAAGGAGTTCGAGCATGCTCACTCCTATGCATAGAAACTGGCCTATAGCCACTTGGGGGACTCTCATTCCTCCTCTAGTCCTTTGCTCGGCCAAGAGCTAACCATAAAAGGTAAAAAACTTGTGCCCCACCAATCAGCTATAGCTGTTTCCCCTACATGCTCAGGCCACACCCACTCCCTGTGCCCTATATAAGCCTGTGTAGTCCTCAGTAAAAATGAAAGAGTTCACTGAAACCTCCCCAGAGTCTGACTCTGCACACTCACCTTCCCAGTCCAGGCCTCTGAAACGGATCCTCGGCCGCGTACCACCCTGACATTGAGCACAACTATCGCTTCTTAGTTCTAAGTCTCTGATGTTCATCCCCACTTTCAAAATGCGTATATTTCCTTACTGTCTGCCCCACTGTTTGAATGTCCAGCAGTTCCTTCCCTGATTTCTCCACCTTTCATTAGTTTCCAACATTTTACTCTTCCAAGTGCTACAATCTTGGCTGTATTTCCTATGGCATATCAGACAGATTCCCAAAGGCTTCCAAATAATATTTCAGTATGACCTGCACAAAGGGTGGGTATGTTGTAACCCACTACCATATAATTACAAGGAATCAGTGAGATGAGGTTTGTCCTAATTACCTGCAGTGCAATGTTGGCAGTAGATAAAGATGCTTCTCAATTTATGACAGTTATGTCCAATAGAGCCATCATACATTGAAAATGCTATAACAAAAACTAACACCACACCTAACCTACTGAGCACCTTAGCTTAGCAACATGGCACAGCACAGAGTTTGCCCTCATTGCTTGTGTGGCTGACCAGAATCTGTGACTCACGCAGCCACAGTGAGGGTCATACTGTACACCACTAGCCCAGGAAAGGGTCCAAATTTCCAGAGTTTCAGCAAAAATTTTAAAAGATTCAAAGTTTGAAGTGCAACTTCTCCCGAGTATATATTGCTTTTCACCCCCCCCATACATTGAAAATTTTCTCATGCTGTTCTATTTTGTTTTTTGAAGGTTGTTTTGTTGTTGTTGTTGTTATTTGTTTTTTGTTTTTTGTTTTGAGACAGAGTCTCACTTTGTAATTCAGGATGGCCCTGAGCTCACTACATAGCCCAGGCAAGCCTCGAACCCACAGAAAACCTCCTGCCTCTGCCTCCTGAGTGCTGCAATTACAGGTATGAGCCATGACGCCCAGCATTGTGGTATGTGGTTACCAGGGATCAAACTCACAACCTTTCATTTGCAAGGCAGATGCCAGAACCCCTGAGCTAAATTCCCAGCCCTGTGTTCCATTTTATTTTCAAATGCAGCTATGACCCACTAAACCAGGTCCTAGCTCCTGATGGCTCTCCCAGCCCATGGCAAGTACTAGGTTTGTCTTACCATGTCTGGGCTAGACCTGCTGGGCTGGAAAGAGACCCATGCTGCATTCATCCATGTCAGGGTGATCTGCTTTCAGCAGCGAAGTATATTTTCTCCATCAAGAAAGAAGTTGTGAAAAGAAACTTACATGTGCAGAAATCCATCATTTTGTGAGTTTGGTGGACAAAGATACAACTTCTTGGCCTAAAAACAATCAGGAGTTTGGTGACTATTGTGGTCACCTGCGTCAATGAAACTCAATGCCCAACATCCATAGTTTAAGGGAAAGAAATTGAAGGCTCACAGTTTCAGAAGTCTTGGTGCGTGACCCAAAGCTCCATGACAGAAACAACACAGTGGACAGGTTTGGCAGAAGAAAGCCGCTCACAACATGACAGCCAAGAGGCAGAGACAGAAGGGACGGAGATACTTTTCAGGATCCCCTGTGACTCCCCTCTTCCCAAGCCCATTTCCTAACAGCAAGTCAGCTATAAACTGACTGATCCAATCACTTTCCAGACGCGTGGTGCTCCAGGAATACACCCTAGATCTAAGCCTCACAGTGACTGAGTGGAACACGCACTTAGGGAAAATGCAGCTTGGTCATTCTGCCAAGAACTTGCTCACCTTGGACAGTTGGATCACAAGATACAGAGGCCAGCCAGCTTTAGTGAGAAGAGGGAGGCAGGCTATCCATTGCCTTATCTTTCCCCACATCCCAGTACACACATGCATGTACACACACATACACACACACACACACACACATCTCCACAGGCTGATCATGCATGCCACCTCTACAGAGGATGATGTCAGGGTTACTACAACCAAAGCACTGCTTCACAGAGGAGTTTCCACCTCCACAGCACACACTTGACTTTGCTGAGCACAGGGGAAGGTAGTTTCCCCAAGTACCTGCAGGGACCCTGCCCAGCCCAAGGCCTGGGCTTACAAAGTGAGAGGGACCAGGGTGCCCTCTCCCCACCAGATTTGGGCTGCTTGACCCTTTGTTCAGATGAGCACTGGTCCTCCCAACAACTCCAGAGAGGTTAGGATGGATCCCTGGGGGTCACGTATTAACCAACAAGACCTCAAAACCCCAGACACCCCCAGAGCACATCCACAAGCTCCTGTGCAGTTCGCAGGTCTTGTAGTCTCTTCCAGGGCAGCAGTGTCAAAAAGGAACAGGTGCCCAAGCAGGTGTTTGCTTCCTGCCTCTCCCAGGACCTCCCGCCATGACAGGTCCTCATATTATGGTCTTATGATTTCTTAGAAAACTGCTTCAGGTTTGTTTGTTTGTTTGTTTGTTTTAGAGGTATTTTTAGGTTTTTGTTTTGGTTCGGTTTTATTTACTTTCTTTTCTTTTTCTCTTTTTGAGACAGGGTCTCACTTTGTAGTTCAGGCTGGCCTTGAGCTCAGCTTTGAACTCACAGCATCCTCCTGCCTCTGCTTCCCAGTGCTGGGATTACAGGCATAAGCCACCATGTCTGGCATTGTTGTATGTGGTTACCAGGGATCAAACCCAGACAGCTGAGCGCCAGAGCCATTGAGCTAAAACCCTGGCCTCTTTTTTAGTTTTTGAGACAGGGTCTTGCTTTGTAGTTCAGGCTGCCCTGAACTCTATGTAGCCCAGGAGAGCCTCAAATTTAGCAGTCCTCCTGCCTCTGCCTCCCAAGTGCTGGGATTACAGGCGTGAGCCACCACACCTAGCACTGTGGTATATAGTACTGATTGCTGGTGGGTGTGAGTCAACCACACCCAGCATTGTTGTATGTGGTTACTGGGATCTCCAGACTTTGAGCTTGCAAGGCCGATACCACAGGAAGCACTGAGCTAAATCTCCACCACCCCCAACCAGGTTTTTTAAATGCCATGCTCTGACCCTGGAGAAAGGCTGCTTTCTCCTGCTGTTGGTGGAGGCTGGGGAGACCATCTCTCCAGGACACAGCATCATCTTTGCCCTTGACATAGAGCTGGCCCAGGGCATTGCTGGTGGCCAAGGCAATCTCTGCCCCAACTCAATCAAGGTCTTGGGAAAGAATGTGGATTGGATCTGTGGACATCTGACTTTGCAAGGTTATTTATAGACTCAGACCTCTGACGACTATAGGCTTCACATTCACCATGTGTGAAGCCAGACCACGTGAACTGCCACCTTCCCAGCCTTTGTACACAGCAGTAGGGACTTGTTCGGCAGCAGCCGCCTACTATCCAGAAATGAGGTCTTTCTGGTGGGCGTTTTAATCTGACAGGGGTGACATCTGTTTTCTCAAGGCTGGGAGCTCAGCGTAAGGTCTACGAATGACTCCACACTCTCTTCAGAGACGCCTGCCCTTGCGTCCTGGAGCGCGCTCGCCCCCTGCCGGACCGATGCGGGTAACGCACGCGAGGCCGCTGCCTCCGGGCAGAAGCAGCACAGGCTGTTGCCTCAAGACCAATCCTGTCCTAACTCCTTCCCGCCACCCACGAATCTCAGGGATACAGGCTTCCTACACACTCGCTCCGTGGTTCAGCCCAGTGCCATTACCCCTGAAAGAGAACAGCCGCGACCCTGAAAGAGCACGCTGTTCCTCCGGAGCAGATGGACAAGTCCTGACCTGTGGGGGGCGACACGGGCGTGGGCCTGACCTGCTTTGTCTTGGGGCTCACCCCTCCCACGCCCGTGGGTGGAGCGGGACTTACAGACGCTGTCGTTCTGTGGAGGCTGTGTGATCCTGGCCGAGAGAAGTTCAATGGTAGGGTTAGATTTGTAAATTTTTTTAAATGTCCTCTGCCCGTGAATCTTTAGCAATGCACGCATGCTCGCGCGCGCACACACACACACACACACACCACTAGAGAGACAGGGAAGGGCACTTTTCTGTGGCCTCAGGACTCCATCCACTCCCACACAGGCACCTGCACTTGCCAGAAACAAATGCAGCCTTCCCACCGGCTCCACCATGTGCATCCTGGCGTCCTGTGCCACTTGCGGCCTTGATTTGGGAGGGAGACCAGCTCAAGCACATCAAAGACCTCCTCTCCACCCTGCCTCATGACGGGGGTCACAAGATGGGAAGCTTTGCAGGGATCTTGCTTTGCATCTTTCAGAGACAAATTCTCTTTAAAAAAGAACTTCCCAAGCTCCCTGTCTGCTCTGTCTTCCAGGTGACAAAGCAGGAGCCATTCTGCAGGAGTTTTGCCTTGGACAGTTCCCAGCGATGCCCATCTTCAGGCGCTGCTAAAGCCCGCTGCCTTCCACAGGCCTGCAAGGCACCAGCTCACTAGGAGACTGGCTCTCAAGGCTGCAGGTAGGCCTGCAGAAGGGGAACGATGGGCTGCCGCTGGCACTGCAAGGCAGAGAAGATGCTGTGTGCAGAACACAGACAGCAGGACTGTGGGGGTTTCCAAGGCCAAGCGAGGCTGAGGACCAATGCACCAGTGAGTTGTCCTAAACGGACCCTGCGGAAGGGCATGACCTTTGGGCAGAGTCTGAGCACAGCAAGGCTCAGAGCCGAGGAAAACTGAGAGGTCAGCCCAAAGGTGTGGGGTGCAGACGGTCACAGACAAAGGTGCGCCCAAACCTGGTCCCAACTCAGGATCAGGGCTACTGTGGAGATGATACTGGGCAGCCAGCAGAGAACCCCTAGCATCTGCCGAAAAGAAGGGCCTGGACTTCGTGTCACTCGTGTCATGGTGCCTCCAGATTACCTTAGTACAGCCCCACGCCTCCCGGCCCAGCCTGGGCAAGCGAGGGCTAAGAGCTTTGACCAGACAACGGGGCACATTCCTGTTTTTGTTTAAACAGATCTTACTTCTTTGTATGATGATTTTTACCATTTTTATCAAATTTTCAACATACAGGAAAGCTGAGTAGCTGGGCGTGTTGACTCACACTTGTAATCCCAGCACTCGGGAGGCAGAGGCAGGAGGATTGCTGTGATGTGAGTTGGAGGCTGAGTTCAGGGCCAGCCTGAACACAAAGCGAGACCCTGTCTCAAAAAGTAAAATAAAATAAATTTTAAAATAAAAAATAAATAAAAACACTGAGTGTGTACCAGGACTCCTTTTGAAGGAGGTGAAAGACTAGTACACTAAAAAATTCAGGAAACACTGCTGAAAGAAACTTCAGAAGGCCTGAATAATGGGAGCTCCTATATTCACGGGCTGGAGGATTTTTACTGTTATGATGACACTACACCCGAGTGACTTTTTTTTCTTTTTTGAGAGAATGTTTCACTAAATTGCTAAATTTCCCAGACTGGACTCAAACTGTCTCTCCTCCTCCTTCAGCTTCCCAAAGCTTTAGTTGCAAAACAACCCATTTCAAAATTCCAGCAGCCCTCCCCCTCTAAGAAATGACAAACTCAACCCTGAAATTCACATTAAAATTTCAAAGGCCCTAATCAGTCAAAAACATCTTGACAAGGAGAACAAAGAGGGCTCTTACATCCCAATTTCAAAGCCTACTGTCGAACTTCCACAATTAAGATATCATGACACTGGCAGAAGACAGACATCTCAGTGGAACTGAGGTGAGAGTCGCACTGACTCCTAACCTTGCCAAGTGACACTCAACAAGGGACTAAGTTCACTCAGTGGGGAATGTTCTTTCAATACATAGTACTGAGACAAGTGGATTTTCATATGCAAATGAATGAAACTAAACCCTCATCTTAACTCAGAATGGATTAATGATGTAAAAACAGAAGCTGAAACCACAAAACTCTTGGAAGATAAAACATGAGATAAATCTGACTAGGCCTTTGGTAATGTTTTCTTAGATGACAGTAAAAGTGTGAGCAACCTAGAGAACAGAAAAGGACTTCATCAAAATTAAAAACTTTTATGCATCAGGAAAGTCAGAAGCTAACCATGGGAGGAAAAACTATAAATTGTGCATCTGATAATGAGTTTAATATGCAGATTATATTTAAAACTCAAAGTCAACAACAGAAAGACAAACAACCCAATTCAGAAGAAGAAAAGGACTTAAATAGGTCTTTGTTCAAAAAAGACATAAAGAAGGCCAAGGGTTTAGTTCAGTGGTTTCAGTGCCTGTCTTGCAAGTGCAGGGTCCCAGGTTCCATCCTCCATATGCTGGGCATGGTGACTCATGCCCACCAACAATCAGTACCACACACCACAATGCTGGGTGTGGTGGCTCATGCCTGTAATCACAGCACTTGGGAAGCAGAGGCAGGAGGATTGCTGTGAGTTCAAGGCTTGCCTGGGCAACATAGTAAGCTCAGGGCCAGCCTGAACTACAAAGCAAGACCCTGTCTCCAAACAAACAAACAAACAAAAAAAGATATAAACATAAACAATAAGCATACACAAGCATGCTCAAAGTCATGAGTCACTAAGGAAATGCACATCAAAATCACAATGAGGTATCACTTCAACTTTGTTGAGATGCCAATATTTTTTAAAGAGAAATAAATGTTGCAACAGATGTGAAGAAATTGAAACTGTAGTAAATTGCTAATGGGAATGCAAAATGGTACACTTCTGTGGAAAAAAAACAGGACTATTATATAACCATTAATCCCACTCCTAAGTATATACTCCAAAGAATTAAAAGCAGGGTCTCAAACAGATACAGTACTTGTTTGCCAATGTTCATCGCAGTATTATTAAAAATAATCAGAAAGTGAGAATCACCCAGTGTCCATCAATACATGAAAGGATCAACAAGATATAGTATGAGGTATGATTTAAAAAAAAATTCAGTGAATATTTAAATTTAAAAATGTGTACAGCAAAAGACACATTGCCCTTAATTGCCCTGAAAATACACCCCTCACTTAGAGCAAACTTATCCCACACCATTCTTACCACTTTATTAAGTATTTGTGGAAGTCTTTTATTGACTGTCTTTAGGTGTGCTGTCATGGCTGCCTTGATGTTCTGAACTGATTGAAAACATTTCCTCCTTTTCATGGTACCTTTGACTGTAGGGAAGAGCCAAAAGTTGCATGGTACCAGATTCAATGAACAAGGTGGATGAGGATACATCCTCGTAATGTTTTTCCAAGCCTCCCTTTCCTTTGGATGACACTCAGCAACAACCTTCACCTCGTTTATAATCCTCGCGCATAAAAACACTCACAGAAGAGGACTTCTAGCATTGTTTCAGGAAGTGGTATGAATGATGGAATTTGAAGTGAAAAGAAATGTTTTGATGTCTTTTACCATAATAAATTTTTTCAATTAAATATTTAGCATATTATCACCCATTGTATGCATACTAGAATATCATTTACTTAAAAAAAAGGGAGAGAGAAAGATTCTGAAACATGTAACAGCATAGATGGACATTGAAAGCATGGTGCCAAGTGTAAGAAAACAGACCAAGAAAGAGACAAATATAGTATGATTTCACTTACATGAAATCTAGAAACAGAAAATAGCCAAAATAATCTTGGAAAACAAGACTGGGAAATAATGGGATTCTGTAAATGGGGTAGGGATGGATGGGAAGAACTTAATGGAGCTAGATAAGACTTGAGCTCCTAAATCTTATGATGGAAAATTTTCCCCACTTCCAGCAAAACTAGCCTCCCTTCCCCAATGGCAGCAGCATCCGTATCTGCCAGTGACAGTTCCCCCTCCACCGAGTGGTATTGGTCTTTCCACCTCTGTGTGAGGGAATTAGTCCCCTTGGGAAATGATCATTCCTCCCTTACCGAAGTCACCACAGAAGAATGTGCTGATTCTCTAGATCTGCCCATTTGTTCTTCCTTGCTTCTAGATCTATAACTAGACTCAAGTCTCCTCAGGCCCCTAAAAGTTAAATGCAAAGTGTGATCCATGAGGAAGGATGCTACAATCCAGAAGAATACATGAGTTTACTAATGTACACAAGCAGAAACCTAGAGAACATGTGTGAGGGTGAACACTAAGGGAGTGGGATAATGGGCGAGGGAAAGGAAAGTTGGATCCGGTCTTATGTATTCTTTCTTATGGGCTTGCTGAGCTGAGGTTCTGCACTTGATGTTGTATGTAGCTCAGGAGTCGGGAGGGCTCTGGCCATTGGATTGATTGACTTAAACATGGGTTGAAAGGTGGCCCACTGGGAAAGACTTGAAGATGCCTAATCTTCCTCTTTCTATGTAAAATAAGAGGTTGGAGCTTAAGGCAGTTTAGAATGCTAGAATGTGTTTGTCCCTTAAGACCTACTAACCCACACTGAGAACGTCAGTAGCACATTCTTTTCATTAGTACTTTGATACAGATTTTTGAAGGGATGCTGAGCATCCTTAAAGATTTCTGCTATTGTTTTTCTCTGTAGGCAAATTATTGCCTTGTGTGAACTACAGTCACTCAGCTGAAAAACTTTTAAAAAATGGAATTCTATCTCAGGATGAAAGAGGTTAAGTGGCAGCAAACAACTGCCATCAGCATTGTGGTCATGGTAATTATCATGGACAGCAGAGGCAAAGCAATAATCCTAGACCACTGGTTTTGGTGAGTTCATGTGGTAGTCCTGGAAATGAAATAGACAGGAAGCCTACACAATTTTTACTTTATCCACATAAACAGAAAACCTCTAAGTCAAGGCAACAATACTCTAACTCAAGTTAATGCAAAGAGTCACAGATCCTCAGTAAAGTGCCTGATTTGAGGCAATTTAGAGACACAGACTCTTCAATAAAGGGAAGCTGATGATGTAGATACACTACCTAAAATATGTTCTCTTACTCTATCTCCCACCTCTCCTGAAAGGGATCCTGTGCCTTTTATTGGGAACTATGCACTAAGAGGAAGGATACAATCACACCTTTCAGGGGTTACTGGCTGCTTGTTTAAAGGTGGTACTGATTCCATGTGACCAAAACATCACTAAGGCCCCCTCATGGAAGCAAGGGCTCAGGGTGGTCAGGTAATTGATGGAGTTTTCATCGACATCCACTTCACAATTGGCCTGGCACTTCTCTGAACACATCCTTGTTCCAGAATGCACAATTAGCATACTTAACTCCACCATGGGTTTCTGACTTGTGGAGTTGTAATATGCAAAAAGACCAAGTAGAAGCCATTAAAGTTGCTTTTACATGGGAAAATAATAAATAAAACTAATTCTGGCTTCCTGAAAGAATTCCAGAGGTTAGGCTTGAAAGACATAGGAGTGACCTCCATGCCACCCCCATTCAACTGCCCTGTTTGGTCTGTGTAGATGACAGATGGATCCCGGAGAATTAAAGTAGGTTATCACAAGCTTAATAAAGTGGTCACTCCACTTGCAGCTGCTGTACCAGATGTGGCTTCACTGCTGGAGCAAATTAACATATCCCTTGGTAGGCAGAATGTGACTAATGGTCTAATGAACACTTTTCTCCCCAATAGCTGTACACGAGGCCCACCGAGAAACAGTTTGCTGTTAACTTGTAATACAACTTCACTGCACTACCTTGGAGGTATATCAACTCCCCTGTCTTATTTTGCAGTTTAGATCTTAGGAACTTTGATCGGCTTTCCTTTTTACAAGATACTGCACTGATTTTTTTGCATTAATGACCTTGCGCTGATCGAACCTAGAAGGGAAAAGAAGTGACCACTCTGCACTTATTGGTAAGATATTTGCATATCAGAGAATGTAAAATAAACCTTACCAAAATTCGAGGCTTCTCTACTTCAGTGACATTTCTAGGATCTACTGGTATAGGAGCATAATACAAAGCATTTTCCCTTCTAAAATGAAGGATAAATTGTTGTAAAAGAGAAATGCAACAGATAATGAGACTATTTGGGTTTTGGAAGTAATATATTCATTAATTGGGTGTGTTTTTCCAGTTTACCAAATGACTAAAAAAATTCCAGTTTTGAGTGGACCAAGAAAACGAGAAGCCACTGCAAAAATCCAGGCTGCTGTAGAAGCCACTCTGCCATTGGGAGCATATGATCCAGCAGATCCTGTGGACTTGAGGCATCAGGAGCAGAGAGAGATGTTGTTGGAGCCTTGGCTGGCCTCCGTGAGGGAGTCACAGCGAGGACCTTTAGGGTTTGCTCTAAAATCTGTTATCCACAGATAACTGATCTCCTTTCGAGATTCAGCTCTTAACTCACTACCAGGTCTTAATAAAGACTGAGCATTTAATGATGGGCCATCAAGTTACCATGCAACCTGAACAGCTGTCATAAACTGGGTGTTATCTGAATCATCAAGCCATAAATTAGAACGTGTATAGCAGTACTCCGTGGTCAAGTAGCAGTGGGTACATGTGACTAGATCCAAGCAGGCCCTGTGGATGCCAAGTAAGTTCTATTCAGAAGTGCCTCAAGTGCTCCTGGTCTCCATTTCTGGCTATATTGGTTTCTTTCTCTTCTTGGTTTTCCATATGCAAAAGAATGAAATTGGATCCTTGTTTCTTACCAGATAAAAATATAATTCAAAACAGATTGAATACCTATGTGTAAGATATCTAAAGCTCCTAAGAGAATATAGGGGAATCTCTATACCACTGGGTCAGGCAATCATTACTTGGACAAAACATGAAAAGCACAGGCCACAAAAGAAACACACAGAAAGGCACATTACAGTACACTACTAGAGTGAAAAGGTAAACCACAGAATGGAAGGAAATATTTGTAAATCGTATATCTGATATGAGGTTAATATCCAGTACATATATTTTTTAAGTTCCTAAAATTCAGCAACAAAATTCAAAAGTGGTCAAAAAATTTCAAATAGACCTTTTGCCAAAGAAGATATAAAAATTAACTGACACTATGTGAAGAGATCTCCAACATCACTAACCATTAGAGACGAACACATAAAGACTATAGTGAACTACTACTTCCTATCAGGACACTACAATTAATAAAAAATAGAAACAACAAGTGTCAGTGAGAATGTGGAAAAACTGAAACCATAAGCACAGCTGATGTGGATGCAAAGTGATATAGCCACCATGGAAAGCAGTATGAAGTTTCTTCCAAAAAATTAAAAAATAGTTACTGTATGACTATCCCATTTCTTCATATATGCTAAGAGAAAGCAGGATGTCAAAGAGATATTTGTATATCCATGTTCATTGCAGTGTTATTCACCATACCCAAGAGGTGGACTCAAGGCCATTGTCACATAAATGAACAAAGCAAATGTAACATGCATTATTCAGCCTTAAAAACAAACAGAAGAAAACCCTGCTATTCACTGCATGCAATCTGGGGACATTATGCAACTTTATGCATCATGAAATAAACCAATCACAAAAAGATAACTACCGCATGAGACAACAGTAGTTGTTGCACCCATAGAAACATCAAGATTTTGGCCGGGGAGTTAGCTAGTGGTTCCAGCACCTGTCTTGCAAGCACAAGGACCCAGGTTCGATCCCCGGTGACCACATACAACACTGGTCAGGGAGACTCATGCCCAGCAGCAATCAGTACCACATACCACAGTGCCAGGCATGGTGGCTCATGCCTGTAATCCCAGCACTCAGGAGGCAGAGGCAGGAGGATTTCTGTGATGTGAATTTGAGGCTGAGCTCAGGGTCAGCCTGAACCACAAAGCGAGACCCTGTCTCAAAAAAACCTAAAAAAAAAAAAAAAGAAAGAAAAGAAACATCAAGATTTAAAAGGTCTACAAATTTTTCTACAGCAGTGTAAATATAGCTACTTCTACTGAACTGTATACTTAGAAATGGTTAAGATGATGAATTTTATGTTACAGATTTTTATTATAATTTTAAAAATTTGTTAAACCATATATTGAAATAGCTCATCTATTTGAAAGCTCCAGAAAGAAATGAAGTTTGAAGTGATTGCTAATGAGTATGCAGGTTTTGAGGGGGAAAGGTAGTAAACTGTTCTAAAACTGGATTACGGTAGTGGTACACACAAAGAATCATCTTGACATGGCTACAACCATCTTGGTTAACTCCCAGATGGCCCAGCACACACTCTAAAACTCTATAGAACAAAGTCATTAAGATAGCACCCTGTTTGGTATTGGTCACTGGTAGGTGGATTGTTTTTAAACCAATATTTGATATGTGCTGATAGTTTTTGAGAAAGCCCAGGAAAGCCATGGACACTTTTGTCTAGCCTCCACAAAGGCCCCTTCCTCCTGCTGTGAGATGTAGCCGAGACATTCTTCTGTGCATAAATCCATAATAAATTGTATTCTGTGCAATCCTGGATGTATCTACCTATTTCTTTGGTCTTTGGCAGCCAGTTCTCATACACAAGGATGGTGCTTCTCTGAAACCATCATACTACAATTCATATACTTAAAAAACCATTGAATCCCATACCTTTTTGTGGTTTTGTTTTGTTTTTTTGAGACAGGATCTGATCCTGGAACTCAGGCTGGCCTTGAAGTTGCTATATAGCCCAGGCTGGCCTCAAACTCACCATGCCTAGATTGGATTCTATACTTTTAAAAGGTGAACTATACAGCATATTAATTTCATCTCAATGGAGGATCTTAAGAGGGACCAGGTATGAATAGTGAGACCTAAAAAAGGAAGTCTGTGGGATGAGGACAGGTAAGAGAAGGAACAGCGGGGGCACTGGAGAGAGAGGGGATTTGAAAAGTAGCATTTGCAAAGGGTATTTTCATATGTGGTGTGACCTAAACTTCTGTTTTCTCATGAAAACTCAGTAAAATCCTGTATTGGTTTCACCTTTTATGGTTTCAGATCAACTGTGGAAGTACTACACTGCTTGTGACCAAATAACCTGTATTTTACTTTTACGTGGACCAAAGAGCACAAGTAGTGAGGCCCAAGAGACAGTGGGACCTTGAACCCAGAAAGACAGATTAGCTCTGGTACCTTGGAATGTGTCAGCAATAGGAAAAGCACACCGTACACTGTGTCTGGTACCATCATGATTCTCAGAATGTATCCCCTCAGATACAGGGTCGGTTGTATTTGTGAATGCTTCCGGAGTTGATCTGTGCATGTTCAACTGTAATCTCAGCAGACTCTGACCCTGTGGAAACCCAGGAATCCTCTAGGTCCCATTCTGGTGCTGGGTCTGACATACTTTAGGTACTTGATAATGTCGGTTGAAAGTATGAATGAAGGAGTGAACGGACATAGAAACAAGAGCTTGTGTTCTTAGATTTTCAGCATCTCATGGGTGCGGTGCTGCTTGCCTCTAATTCCTGGGCTTGGGAGGAGGAGAGTCCTAAGTGGAGCCCAATGTGGACCATGCACCAACAACACAGGAGGTGAAGTTCATGGCAAAGACCCTGAGTTAACCTCCAGAACATGGGAAAGGGGACCCCAAGTCTTCCCCAGAGACTGCCTGGAGGCCAGCAGTCTTTCTTGGCAAGGTGAGGACAGAAAACTTTGCAGTCTCCCTCTGCCTGGCACCTTCCTCTCCTGCTTTGTCCAGTCATCTTCTGCTGCTTTCCTGAAAGGAGTATTGTCACCTTTCTCAGGGGTTTGGGGACTCCTTAGTCTCAAAGCCCTATTATGCTACACATTTCTCTAGAGGCCTATTTCCCTTCCTTCTCACAATTAGCTTGAGCTCTGATCAATTCATTTTACAGCTCAAGAGAGCATAAGTGATTTCCTTGAATGAGGACACGTAGTGAGGAAGCAAGGTCTGCACAACTAGACCTGTGTTCCGGAGCTTTCCACCCCCTCTCCTGTCTGCAGGGTCTCAAATCCTTCAAAGATCCATATATCAAAGATTCTCATGGTGGAACTCTAGGTGCTAGGGGCAGGGGGCTTCAGGAAGAGTCTTCAAGACCACAATTGTCTCTCCCAGGTCCCTCACCTCACCAGAAGCTCCACAGTGAGGACCCAACCAGCCCTTGTCCTAGGACTACCGTTTGAGTCGAAATGGGAGCAGAAGAAACTGCCACCTCTGGGGAGGACAGACCTGGTCAGGCTCCAGTGGAAGGAGCCAGCAGCAAAGCAAGTCAGCCGGGCCTCTGCTGCACTCTGACACACCGCTCCCCCAGCAGCATGGTTTACAGCCCAGAAGAGCGCACAGCTGGTTCGTGTCCAGGCAGGGTGAGTGAGGACAGGATACCTCACTGGCACACACCGCACCTGGTCTTCCTTAGTGGGTATGCAGGAAAGTCAAAATGAAGAAGGAAGAATTGTAACCTGAATTTCCTGGTAGTTTTATGAAAGGTTTCAGAGCATAATTTTTCCCCTAATGTTTCTCAGATCAGCTTTGTTTTCTTTTGTTTCACATGGGTCTACTTTGGCAGCTCTGGAGTGGCCTTGAACTTGTCCTTACTGCCCACCGTCCTCCTGACTACCGCTGAACTTCCTCAAGTTCAGCTCCCTCAGTTTTCAGCCACTCCACCTCTACAGACCACACTGGGACAAGGTAATTCAAGTGTTGGGCCAGACATCACACGGCCAAACACGCTGCTCCTTGGCATACAACCGGGACAAGTGAAAACCTGTCTGTACAAAACTTGCACATAGGTATTCAGACTAGAATTAGTCATGGCAGCCATGGGAGCCACCCAAATATCTGTCAACCAGCGAATAAACAAAATATGGTATATCCAACAATGGAATAGTATTGACCAATACAAGGAAGTATTCTGGGGCACACCACAGCACAGAGGAACTTTGAAAACATTAGATAAAGGAAGGAAGTCAGACACAAAAGACAAACTCACATTGTGTGATTCAATCTGTGTGACTTATCCAGAACTGACTGCTCCACCAAGACCAGAAGGGCAGCAGTGGCTGCAGGAAGCTGAGGAGTGGAAAGTGCGAGGTTCTTCTGGAAGTGTTGAAAATTCTACAGTGATGATGGTTGTGCTATTTTGTGAGAATCGTAAAACTATGAGACTGTAGATTTTGTCTTCTTAGTTTATTTATTGTGGTGCTGAGGATCAAACTCAGGACCTGGGAAATGCTAAGCAAGCTTTGTACCATTAAGCCACACTCCTGACCCAAATGTAAGTTTTAAAGGGGCTAGCTGTATGGATATGAATTGTATTGCAACAAAATGCAGTAAACTATATACATAGATTTACATACATGCACACACATAATAGAAGGAAAACTACATACACTTGTGTGTATATAGTGTTTTTCTATCTAAGGGTGAAGCCCAGTGAGCCCGTAGTGTGTGTAATTCCTCACACCATCTGTTCCACCCACATTTCAGACAGGTCACACCGTTGCCCAGGTCCCTCTGCTCTTGGCAGTGTGGTTGCGCCCTGGACGTGTCCTGACACCAGGACTCTTCTTCACCTGGCATGTTCTGCCCCCTCAGATCCTAACAGTACACTGCTTTGCCTCCTATGTCAGAAAAATAAAGCTGATTTTTCCTTCGTTCCTACGCAAATGTGTACTTTCTAACTAGTAAAAACTAATCATTTCACAGCACAAATGTGATGCCAAAATTGAGAAATGATGACTTTATTAAGTCAACCTCTTCATATACCAAGTCTCTTGTCCCTTCCCAAATTTATTTTTGTAAATCTACAAAGCTTTACTACGTATCTAAAGAGAACATATTTAAATGCATGTGGGTAGTTGTCACAGAAAGGAAATAAGTATTCAGGAAAAAGAGAGGGAATGATAAAAATAATTTAAAATAACATATTGTATAATAGTTTACCCTAGAATGCTTTAAAATACGAACATAAACAAAAGAGAGTTCTATCCATTCAGTGTTTGTGCTCCTGAACCAAGAAGTATGAGATGTTTTCCTCTTGTTTCCAAGGTGCCCAAAAGAAGAAGACAAACAAGGAACAGAAGAGACTGTTGAAACCCCAATTACTACTAAAGAAGTGTCCCAAAATACAAATGAAAATGAAAAGAAAGAACTTTCTCTAGGCAAGAAAATTATATAAGGAAAACATGCAAAAACACTCTAGAAGCAGGAAGAGAAGGAGGAGCATAGGGTTGGCCTGCCCACATCTGGCTCCAAGTGGTCAGATAGAACAGCGAGTGCATAGCAGGGAGGCCTCGATCGCGAATGTCCCCACCCACGCATGTGCTGAAGGATGGACTCAGCCGGTGGCCTATTCGTAGTGGTACCTTTAGGAGGAGGGGTTTGGGGAGGGAGCCCATTGGAGGCACACTCTGGAAGCGGTGTTGGCCTTGGTGCCTCTCTGTCTGTCGGTCTGTCTCTCTCTGTCTCTGTCTCTCTCTCTCTCTCTTTCCCCTTCCTTGCCTCCCCTTCCCCACTCCTTGGCCACCTTGAGGTGAACTGCCATCCTAAGTCATATACTCTCACCTTGATGTATTAGGATGTGGCAAACCCGAAGACAACGGACAGGAAAGACCACAGACAGAAACCTTTGAAACCATAAGCCAGAATAGATGTTTCTTTAGGAGTGGATCATCCTGTGTATTTCACTGCAGCATGGGAAGCTGGCTGAGAATGCACATCAGGAGAATGAGTACAAGGAGCTGAGCTGAAAGTATGGGAGAGGTCAGGGCTTTCTGGCATATCTGACTGCTCAGAAGAGACTTTCACTCTCCAGATGCTTCAAGAGAAAGCTGACTATCTCCACCATCACCACCACGGAACTGCAGCCAAGTCCTCATCCTTACCTCTCACAAGGCTTGCTCTGGATGAGCACCTAATTAACATTTGTATAGGAGTGCCAAGCCTGAATATGGACAAATTTCAAGGATTCCACAGGTAACATGGTGAAAAGTGAGGCTTACTCCTACCTCTCCCTGGGCACCAGATTCCTGGTGTGAGTGTAGCCTGTCCACCTTTGTCTAGAACACATATGCACACTCATGCATGCCCTGGTTTTCTCTCAGTGGAGGTTTAGAAGGTCATTACACATCTATTATTTAAATGTCTTTATTCCTCTTAACTGCTACTTTATATTGGACATATTATCATGATTTATTAGACTCATCTAAAAAGGATTGTTTAATATTAATAGTAATAACAGGCATTTAATCTTCCCAACAGCTACAGATGCATTATCAACCCAATTTACAGGGAAGAAAACTGGTTCAGAGGGAATAAGTGGGGTATGGGTTGCTTCACAGCCCATAAAGGATAGGATAAAATTTGACCTTAGACCTGAGTCTTAGCACATTTTCCATTACTGTAGTGAAATACCTTAGACCTCATTAATCACAAAGAGTACTTTATCTGATTCCAAGTCCTGGGGACTAAGAAGTCTAAAGCATGGCCTTGGCCTCTATTCAGCACTTAGAGAATGCCATTTTAATATATCACAACATAATATATTCTCCTCATCATCTGATGAGATGCCAAGGGTGCTAACTCCAATACCTCTCCTTTTACAGGCTCAATGATGCCATTAAGAGGTCCTTGCCCACTGGACCTCATTTTATCCTAATTACCTTCCAAGATCTCCCACTTCTAAGAACAACTAACATACACTTGGGAGTTGTTTCTGAAGCATCATCTTGGGAGCACACATGCAGATCAGAGCAAGCTCCAAGGCTCATCTTCCTCTGCATTCTGAAGGGTTTACACCTCACATTTCCCAGCCAGGCCCCAGGCAGAGCTTCAGACTGGTGTACCCTGCTACCTACTTGACAGTGATGAGGAGATGTCCAAAGTATCGTAAACCAAGAGACTCCCCAAAATCAAACTCATCTTCTTCCTCAAATCAACTCAGAATAATTTCTTTTTTTGAGTAGGTTTCAAACTTGTCTCTCTGATGATCAGCAGTTTTACTGTAGCATTCTATTTTCTTTTGCTGTAACAGAGTACCACAGATTGAGTAATCTACACAGAAAAGAAGTTGATTTCACTCCCACTTCTGCAGGCTGAGAGGTTCAAGGACATAGTGCTGTTACTTGCTCAGCTTCTGGTGAGGGTCTCATTCTGCATCACAGCAAGACAAGCAGGCAGAAGGGGAAATGAGCAGGAGTAAAAGGAGAGGTTGCAGTAGCTGGGGTCCCTACACCTCCCTGGAGAGTACTTCTCTACTCTGGGCCTAAGAACCGCCCACCAGGCTCCTCCTCTCAACACTGCCGCAGCGGGAACTGAGAGTTCAACATGGGAGCTTCTGAGGACTCCTTCACACCATGGCACACTGTAATGTGATTATCAAAGAGTTTGTATCAGTCATCACTCTAAGAGTAAGAGGTGAGTGCTAATTTCTCCCCATCTTCTTCCCTGGATGCTGGACTCCCTAGAAGGCTTTCCAAGTCCTTGGGTAGTTGTTCTGGGCAACTGGCATGCTGGCACCTGAGTCCAACCATACAGGGGAGACAATGGCACACCCACACCATGAATTCTGAGTGGACAGAGGATGGCCGCAGGATTCTGTCATGTAGTATTACATCCACATTCCAGCCCTTGACTATGTAAAAACATTCTTCTGTATTTAATCTGTCATCCTATGTACTTGGGGGGGGGTAGTTTCAATCTAAGCAGACAGGCCATGCTATTGGAAAAGGAAGTTCCACTGGTTTCTTCTCCACTTACAAAGTGGATCCCGAGAGAATGCCCCTGTTTGGACTCCAGGCACCCCCGCTATATGGTGTGATCCTGTAACACAGATTGTTCATTGTGCTGAGGCTGACAGGAGTCTAGTGAGACATTTCACTATGGCTTGGGACTGAGAGTCAGGGCCCAGCACTGCCAGTCTCTGCCAACAGTGGTAGTGCCCAAACACCATGGAACTCCCCCGCTTTCCCACCACCTGCAGTGTGCTGGCCCTGGGAGGCCTCCTTCTCATTCCTGCTTCCTAGAGAAAGGACTGAGGCTGAAAGTGATGGAGTCAAGAGCCAGCTGCATGGTGACTCTCAGGGCTGTACATAAACTTTTGTCCTCAGCTTCCTGGTGGGCATATTTTGAGAACCATGGCAGAAGTACCTGTACAGAGTTGCTGTTATTGATAATCATAATAGCAATTACAGGGGCAAATTGAGCAGGAAAACTGATTGTAGGAAAGAGGCACTCTCTGGGGCTTGGAAAGAGAAGAGGCAGCTCTGTGTGAGCTGGATTTGCCATCTGGGTGAGAGGTCACGTAAGGCCCTGAGTGTGGAGCAGGCTAAGCCTGGTGTGTGAAAGGTAGTGAGAGGAGCTGGATGGTGAAAAGCCAACTCAGCAGCTGACAGTGCTAGTGAGTGCCCTGGATGTTCAGTTACCAGAATCACAAAGAAAGAAACACAAAGAAAGACTTTTTGGAAGGAGGAGAAAGAGATGGGGAATCAGAAAGTTAGAAGACACAATCCTCAAGGATGTCTGGTCAAGAGTGAGGCCTGTCTGTGACCACTTGGAGCTATGTGCTTGGGGAAACAAGAGTTTGGCCCACCTCATCCAAAGAGGCAAGCACAGAGGGAACCAAGCAGCACCTGGGGTCTAGCTGCTCAGCAGAGATGCAGGTCATGGCTCAGGGCAGAAAAGGAAATCTCTGCTTAGACCACGTGGAGTCACACAGGTCTGCTCCTTTTAATCATGGGGTTTGATAGAAACCCAACAATACAACACCACTAAAACTTTGAAGTTTTTTACAACACTAAAACTTTGAAGTTTTAGATAAGAACAGTGAAAGGCTACATCACAGATCATGGCTCGTAGACTAGGTCTGCTCATAAGAAGAATATATGATTAAGAAAAGTCAGCATGTGACAAATAAACTCAAACTCAGAATATGTTTCATTCTGAGGAGGAAGGAATGCAAGGGAGGCTCTTGGGAACATTCATATTTGGGAGAAATAATTTTACAGTCTGGACTATGACTGGGCTGAGCTTTACTGCCTGCTGGCAGACATGGGGACTTGACTTTTGTCTTCACCTCTTGTATCAACAGGGACTCTGGTGGTACCATATGCTGTGATGCTGTAAAGGTTATTGTACTGGAGAGCTTGCAGCCCCTGGCAAACTTGGGAAAGGACTCAGAGTCCTTGCACATGTACTCAGTGGGGAAAATGCCCCAGGCAAACTTGGGAAAAGTTTGGCCAGCAAGATACAATAGGAAGTACTTGGGTGTCTTTTAATATGTACTCAGTGGGGGAAAATGACTCCTCCCCCTCTGACTATACATATGCAAAATGGTCACATAGGGACTTCTGGGAGGGATTCTCCTCCAGAGAATCGGGAAGTGACTAATAACAGACTGCCATTTTTCTGGAGAGGCTATATGAGAGGAAAAAGGAACACGAGGCGAGAGTGCGCTAGACAGAACCCTATTCTGAGGATGAGCTGAGGCCCTCCCTGCTGTTTTTTACCTGTGGTTTCAACATATCGGTGGTGCTGTTTGCTAGAGTGAGGACAAGCTAGACCTTCTGTGCTGTAATCTGCCTAGCAACGTTACAGTATTGTTCCGCTACAGTGGTAATTATATTCTCAAATTGCTCTTTCTACAATTTTTACTACTTTACTTTAATATATGTATACAAATAAGAAAATTCTCATTTCTGGCGTGTTTTGGTTTCATTTTGCGTATCGAATCTCAGTTTCTAAGTAAAGATATACTAATTCAGCAAGTTTTCTTCCCTTGCTGAAACAGATGCTCTAGGGCAGAACTACACCAGAACCTTCATCTATGAAATTCCTCATTGTTCAAGGACCTAAGAACATGCTGCCCTCTGAGTGACCTGTTGACCTGTTACATCTGTTACTCTGATGACCCAAAACTACTGCCCTCTGAGATACCTGCAACATCCTCCCACCTGAGTGACCTGTTACATTTGTTTCTCTTGTACCAAAAGTACTCCCACCCTGGAGAAGCAAGGAGGGAGCCGGAGTTTCCCTGGAGAGAGAGTTACCTGTTACACTGCTTTCACCAAATGGACTGAATAAAAGGTGTGGCAAGCTTGGGTCCACTCTCTTTGCTACCTGGAGTAGAATGGATCAGGCCCAAGCTTAGCTTCTTTTCTAAGTCTTATTTCTGTCTGTTTATTAATTAATTTGCCTTGTGCTGTTGGGCTCACAGGAAACTATAACTTAACTGCAAAGGTTCTAGTTACATCCCCTTTCCTTGTTCCCTACAGGAGACAATTAAGGTTAGAGCAAGGTTGAGGGGTGGAAAGCTTTATTTATTTCTACTCATGATTATTTCTTTAAACAAAAACTCCAAAGCAAGAGAGCAAATGACTAAACTACATAATAAGTGAATATTTTTAAAGTACTAATTGTACTTATTTGAATGACTGAGATAGTGTAAATATGTGGGAGAGATTCAGAAAGTACCAAATATTTATGTAGAAAAATGATACATCTTGATAAAGAATATAAAAATACTGGAGAAGCTTGGACAGAGTGGTCAGAAAAGACCAGGAGTATTTGACTTTGGCCCTGAAGGGTGAGAGAGAGGCTGCACTGTAGCAGTGTGAGAGAGAACCACTGAGCAGAGAGAACAGCAGGTGAGGGCCGGAGGCAGCACCAGCTGAATCCCCTGGAAGGACAGCATGAAGCCAGCACAACTGGCATGGAGGCTCGGTCAGAAGAGTAAATGGGCCAGTCACTACCCGGGGCTCCCCTTGGTGAAGATCATAGTGGCTGACATGACCAGAGCACTCTTGGGACCAAGGTGCAATAAATACAATGTCCCCTGAGTTGGCAGCATGTGCTAAGCATGAGTTGTCAGGAGCCAACAGTCAGAATCAGAGAAATGGACATGACTTTCCTTCTAAGCTCATCGCATAGAGGCTTTCTCCAAATGGACTGAATAAAAGGTGTGACAAGCCTTGGAACATCTTGTGGTTTTCCAGGACAGGAGGGATCCTGTTGGCCTTGACTGACTGTGGATTGGCCTGAAAATGAGAGGAGAGGAGTCCCATCTGTGAGGGCTCCTGAGCAACCGAAGGTCACGGGAGTGTTTCTCAGGAAGGCCAGCCCAGCCTGAGCTCCTGCACAGGGGTACTATCAGGAAACCAGGGCAGTGCTGAGAGCCCTGGCACCTGAACCCCTGGATGTCACCAAGGCTCCAGCTGTGCCTTCACCAGGCCCCACCAAAGAGCCAAAGAATTGGACTTGGCTGTAGATGAAAGCACTTTGGGGAGCAAGAAGGGAGCTGGAGTTTCCCTGGAGAGAGAGAGAATGAAACAATCCTCAAAGAGGGCCCATCAGCGTGAGCCCACAGTCTCCACCAGGCCCCACAAACATCTTTGGCCATTCAAATCCACATAGTCCAGAGCTGCCAACGATACCCCCAAAGAGAAGCAATACTATCAGGTGGTCTGGGCCCAGGCCTCTTGGCCCCATAAGAAAAACTAAGAATCCAGTCTAGCAACGTCTGTCCAGGCCAGGGCATCCTGACCCCATGTTCTCGGCCCACATGAAGTCACCCACCTTGCTTTTGCTTGGTTCAGCTTCCTCTGGTAGAGGCACCAGAATCCCCTGGAGGGACAGCTCCTGAGAGCACACCTCTATGTTGCACAGCCCACAGGGGAAGGCATTAGCACAAATACAGCCCAGATAACAAGCAGCAGTCCTGCCCTGGAGACTCACCGCCTATTGTTCCCCTGTCATCTCCACCCCTGGGAATTTTTATTATGCTATTCCCCCACTTGGGTCTTCCTTGTACACAAAACACACACCTCTGGTAGCTTGTATAGAGGAGAGAGAGAAGTCTCCCCAGCAGGGAGTTGCCTTTCTTTTTGGCTGAGTTCCTTTTGGCTGTTGATATCTCCTGGCTGCACTCACCAAATGATACCACTCGAAGGCTCCAACAGATAGATTTCAGGCTCTCATGTACAGTAAGCAAAACGCTGCAGGTGTACATCTAATGGTAAAAGAAAAAGCAACTCTGCTTTTTGCAGATAATAAAAATAGATCCACTCAGAGCAGGTCCTTATCAGCAGGAACGAAAAAGGCAGCAAAAACATAAAGCAGTGTCAGAGGTGACAGAAAAATTTAAAAACACACAGACAAATCAGGCTTTGGGATTTTTAAAAGATGTGTACACCAGCCCGGATGCCTCGTTGGGTCTCTCTGTATGATTGATAGGAATAACGGACAGGACGCTGAGTCATCTCAGCAAGCAAGCAAGTCTCAGAGTTCACTCCAATTAAATTGTGTACCTGAGATGCAGGCCATATTTATGAACCTTTAACTGGGTTCAGGGGGGAAAAGAGACTGAACTGAATGTGTTCTGGCCTAGGGCTTTAGAGAATCCCTGGGTCTGTGTTATTTTCCTTTCTACTCCCAGAACAGTGGAAGGAAGAATGTCCTGGGGTGTTGCCTAAACTCAGATAGAGGGAAGAGAAGTGTTCTTCCAGCCTCTAGATGTTACCTGTACTAACTTCATCTTACCAATCAGCTATTTTCCTACTTTTCTTTCTATCCCTGCCTTACAAAGGCAATAACTTTGAAATAACCAACCTTCCATGGGCTTTTTGTTTGTTCGTTTCTGCTGTCTTCCTCCATTTTCCTTCTACAAAGCCGCTTCCTCTGCTCGGCCCATTAGAAGACTGTATTTTATGGAATGAAGTTGTTTCCTAATTCTGTGATTATTAATAAAGTCAATTAATATGAACTTATATAATTTTGTCCCATGATCCTGGGGATAAAATTACCTAATTTGGCAGTTCCCTGGGTTGTTTCCCTGCCCCAGACTGTCATCTTCCTGCTGGCTGGGGTCTGGCCTGGCTTTCTGTTTGCTTTTTTTCTTCTAGTATACCTCACCTTGCAGTGCTTTCTGAAGGGTATAAAGAAGCAGTCGTGGAAAACAGGTAGGGAGGGAGAAATTCAGGCAATGTGCAGGCTCATGCAGCCGGCCCAGAAACACCAGGGCCTCGCGCCAAGCACAGAGGAGGTAGAAGTCTCATGATGAGGGTGCTTAGACTTCAGAGTCATGCAGAGTTAGGGGTTCAGAAAGATCCAGTCAGGAGGCTGAGCCACGACTTTAGCTCCTTCCAGCCATTCATTGAAGCCTTGCCAGCCACTTGCCCTTTGCAGTGTCACCACACTTTGAAAACACAGTCATTGAAGACCAGAGCTGGTGGGGCCTGAGAGGCTATTAAGCAAAGGCACACAACCTGCTGCTCCTTGACACCATTCTGCCACAAGAGCCATGCTCATCTAGGGCCCTGGGCTGGCCTTCATCCCCCCCCCCCCCCCCCAGCCAGGACAGAGCAGGCTGGGAGTGGGTACCTGGGATCAGCCTCTGCTCACAGCACAGCCCTGCCATGGGTCAGAACCTCTGGGCTGCTGTGGGATGTTGCTGAGAAACTCTCATCCTAGCTGGACCAGGGAAGTGGTTATTCCCTCTCTCTGCTCCACATCTGTCAGGCCTCTGCACTCACAGAAAAGTGCTCCCAACCTAACAATGTGGCGTTCATCTCAGAGACTTGGGGGATGAACAAACGGGGGGAAAAAAAAAAAAACAAACCACTGGATGTTGACTCTCCTTAGCAGGGAAAGGAATATGGCTGGAGGCCGTGGCTGACCATGACAAATTTGCTTCCAGAACCATCAACAAGGCCCCTTTCTTCCTAAACCGGAACATAGTTTCAGTTTCCCAAAGTGGAGCTGTGTTACAGGTTATAGCATCACCTCCAAGGGTGAGGAAGGTGCTGGTGGAGCTGCCCACAGGAGGTGGAGCTGCCCACAGGTGGTGGAGCTGCCCACAGGCAGAGGGGAGAGGGAACACTCCTCAGCAGGACTCCTGTCTCGGCCTCTTGTGGGAGGATGTTCCCTGAGGACCTATCGAAAGGCAGTTGGATCAGATGAAATTAGGTAAGAATGTCAACATCTTCAGAACTAGTACTTTCTTACAACTGACAAGTGAAATGTATATCTGTTCACCTTGTTCAGGTAGGATGCACAATGCCATGATTTTACACATGAACACATTGTGATATCATCCCCACAATCACGATAATTAATACAAGCCTGCCTCACACACTTGCTTTTCTGTGTGGCTAAAGCACTTTGGATCAATGCTCTCACTGTATCCCACATCTTCAGAGTGTGTTCCAAACTGCACCCACCACTTCCCCATGGCCCCCCATCCATAGTAACCAATGTTCTACTCTATTATTGTGAGTCTTACTCACCAAGCTTTAAATCCAATGTCTACTGTAATCCTCACAGTAATAGGTAGGTCTTGCTCTCATCCCTATTTCATAGGTAAGAAAATTGCAGCACAGACAGATTAAACTACTTGGTCCAGTTCACATAGTAAATGTGTATCAGAGCTGTGCTTGTCTCTTGCCCAAGCTCTTTATATTATTGGATGAAATGAAAAGAATAGAGATAAATGAAATGGCTCTTAAGAACCTTACAGCTGTAGAGCCCAGCCTGACTAACAACTCCACTTTGAAAAAGGTCCTGACCCTGAGTTAAAGTCTCCATTTTAAGAAAGGCCCCCAAATTCTTTAGAACATGAGTAATCCAACCAGGGCGCATGTTGCTAGCAAGGACCAATCACCAGGGCAACAGGCCTCTGTTACCTGATAGGGCTAAACCTAAAGATTCTGGCTGTGAATGCCGACCTTCACCCCTCATGTCCTGATAAAGAGGCTACTCCTTGAGACAAAGAAACTCCCTGGCTAGCCAATACCTAAAACCCCGGTACTCTTTTTAAATTCTTAGCCTATCTGACCACCCGACATCTTGAAACTTCCACCGCCTCCCCAATCCCCACCATAAAAACCCAACCCTCCCGGGGATCGGGGCTCTCTTGGCATCCTGCTGTTGAGAGTCCCTGCTCGAGCTTGAATAAACCCTCATGTATTTACATCGGCGACGGCTCCTGGTGTTTTTGGGGTCCTCGTGATCTGGGTATAACACAACCACACCAGAGAAAGGACTCCTGCTTATGAGCTGGCACTTCACTCAGCTGAAGCTGCCTAACTGTATCCCCAAATTAAACATCCTGTGCCCCTTAGAGTCCGGATGCTCAGTGTGCTGAGACGGCCTGGAATAGTGGCCTGGTCCACAGGACGAATACCAGGTCCCAAATGCAGGTTTGCAATCTCCTCTGCTGAGCCAGAAGCCACTGGTACTGTTGGTGCTGGAAGTGCAGCCTCAGGGAGCCACTATCCATGGAGTGTGGGAGTCCCTAGAACCCCAGCACTGCCTATCCCTGCCTGGGCTGGGCCTCCTGCTGTCTACCACTAGTTTATCAGTGGGGGTGGGGTGGGTGGGTGTCCTACAGCCATCAGGACCAACACTCTGGCAGAGGATCTGAATTTCTCCAACCAGGGTGAGACTCCCAGAGGGAGGCTCATGGCTGAGCCGGCTCTCGTCAGGGGCAGGGCTGAGTCTGTGGCACCTTGGAGCCTGCTGGGCCCAGGTGTGGGCTATATCCACCCAGCAACAGGTGCATTTACCCGAGCAAGGTGAGCAGAACACACGAGTGACTTATGCCAGGCCTTGGTCTTAACATGACTGTAGACCTAGGCAATAACTGAGGGCAAGGCTGTCCTCTGTACCCTCAGACTGGAGATCCAAATCAGCAAGAAATGAGGCAAGAGAGTGGTAGAGAGAAGAGGGAGGAGTTCACCTGCCATTGTGAGAAATGCAATGTCACACATCCCTGTTGGAGTCAGTGGTAATGAGGAGTTCAGAGGTGCTACATGAGGTCTGTAGTTAGGGGACCCTGGCCCTGCTCTAGCCCCCTGCTGCTTGGCCCTTTGGCCCCAGTGGAATAGTTCACAAGGTTCCCTGGACTTTGAAGGTGTCCTGGACTCTGTGATGAGACTCTTAGTGGCTGTGCACACCTGTGTTCATGTCGCGGCACTAACAGCCTTTGCTCACCTAGCCAGGATCAGCATAAGTGGATTCATCCCTGCTCGGTGTCCCCACTAGGACTCCAGCAGGAGAAGAGCCGCTTACTCGCAGAGTGACAGCCATGCCCAAGGGTGACCCATGGCCTACTCTGCCCTGCTGGCTTCTTGGCATCCAGACCTCAGAGGAGGCAACTGGGGCTGAACCTGTGGACACCGGCTTCCCTCAGGCCCACGTTGCACTGAGGAGCCCAGTTCCAGCGCTGCCACCCCCTGCTCATCCAGAAGCAGCAGTTTCCTTGTTGTCTGCCCTCTCTGCCTTCCACTCTGTTTTCAGGGTTCCGCTCAGGGCAGCTCCGCCCTGTCTGTGCAGCACCAAGCAGAGGCCTGACCTTTCAGGGGCAGACACTGCTGCATGGACAGCTGCAAGGTAGGCATACGAAGTGTGTTGGGGGACCAAGGAAGGACAGAGGTCAGCAAGAGGCTAGGAAGGGATAGAAAGGGAGCACCAGGCTGGCTCTAGTGGTAAGGTGGCCTTCTGAGCCTGTGTGCCCAAAGGTAGTGGGCCCTGTGATTTCCATCCTGTGAAAGAAAACTGGTCTACAAGCCACAAACGTGCACTGCAGAAACCCCAGGTCTTGTCTTGGTTTCCCACTCCTACAGGAGGATGAGTCGCTAGCATGCTTCAGCAAATGGTCCTCATTCAGTCTTTGTTCTGCACAAACTCTGATATCTTGTGTATAAACAGGAATAATTCATGCACATACACACATGTGCACACACACACACACACACACACACACCCCACTCCATACAGGCCCCCCACATAGGCACCCAGTCACAGTTGTGAGGAGCCAGGCGTAGCCTGAATGGAGAGCAGATCTCTCCCTGGAAGCCCAAGGCTGACAGCAGCCTGGCCCCCAGGATGCCCATTGCCATGGCTGCATGGCCACAGGGGTGGACTGTGTGCCATGAGGGTGTTCAGGGGTGTGGTGAGGACAGCAGCAGGCATGGTAAGGGGTATACTGCAGGGCCTCCAGCCATCCCCTGCCCAGATCTCCTTCCCAAGGGCCTGCTGTATACATGCAGTCACCCAGCTCATGGCTTGTCCTAGAAGGGAGACATGCCGTGAACCTCGGCTCACAGGGGCCAGAATGAACGGTTCTGCTCAGCTTCATGCCTCTGCTGGATTCTAAGCGAACTCCCAGCTGCTTCTGAGGGCCTCACCCCTCACCGCAGAGGGCAGGTCCACAAGGGTACTAGTGTGCAGGGCCCCCTCCCCACAGCATCTCCTGCAAGCTCCCCACCTGTCAGAAGGGGCTCTGGCTACTCTGGGTCTGTCCTGCCTTGCAGCACAGAAGCTGTACATGGCCAGGGTAGGCGCATGCAGCAGCTGCGCCCAGCTGAACTCATTGGCAGACCCACTGCAGGGGAGGCTGCAGAGAGACCTCAGCTTCAATGTACTCTTCCCCCGAGTACACCTGCCATTCTCATGGCTCTCACGGGGAACCCAAGGCCCCTCATCCCTCTTGCCGGTGCTCCAGCCCTGCTCCATCCAGCCTGGCACTGCAGGAATCCCTCACCCTGAATGGGTGCTCCCTCCCCCAGGCCCCAGACTCCCTCAACCAGACCTCCATTCAGACTTTCAGTCCCTGGCCTGGGCCAGAAATCAAAGCTATTTTGTTGCTTAGTGAGGGTACGAGGTGGGCATCTCCCTGTGTTTTATGACCCTCTCCTTCCTGCCATCATCTCCTCCTCTACTCCCCTCCCCGAACACCCCTATCCCATGCACTGCGCACAAAAGCCCATTCTGGCCTCTTTCTTTGAGATCAGCATCACCCTGGAGACTGGCGCCTTCTGGCCCAAGCCATCCTCTCCTCTGCCCCAGCCCAGGCCCCCAGCTCTCAGGCTGCCTGGCAACCTGCCCACTGTCCCACATTCCCCACCATGCTTCCTCTCCTAGGAGCCAAAGTCTGGTGTGCTCTGTCTCTGAGGATGCCCCACTAGCTCCAGGCGGCTCTGCTTCATCTACTGGCCTTGCACTAGCAGCCATCTTCCTGGTAGCCACTTGGTCCTGCCTGCGGCTCTGTGCTGCTTCTCACCCTCCAGTCCTTCAAGGGTCCCACAGTCCACACGGCTCCCCAGTGTCCGCTCCAAACCCAGCATGGCTCGCTTCTTAGGTCAAGCTGTCTGCCACTCGGCAGAGTTACGTGGCACTCAGGGACAGCAGCAGAGACAGTGAGGTGCAGGTAAAGCTGGAACCCCTGCGAGCAGGTACTACTCCCCCCTCGCGTCTCGAGTGGGCTCTCTGAACCTCACCTTAATGCTAGGAGGCAAGAACCCCCTACACCTATGGGGCTGCATAACAGTTTATTATTGCTTCCTGCCTGGGGTCTGCTGGGCACACAGAAGCCCAGACGGGTGCAATAATGACTTGCTTTACAGGTGAGGAAATGGAGGCACTTGTGTTGATAACTTATTCCAGTCACACAGCCGGTGCTGGCCAGAGCCAGAGTCCAGGTCCTGAGTGTCTTTAAACACGGCGTGTAGTGTGGCCAACTTGTGTCCACACTGAAGGGACCCTGCCCAGGCACCGCCTCCTGGTCACACACACACACTCAGTTCAAAGGCAAGGGCCCGTGCACCCACCGTCCCGTCTACCCTCGCTAGAAGCCGTCTGCATCTTTAAACTGGACAAAGGGGTGCCCAGCTGTGGCATAAGGGTGCCCTGCAGCTTCTGGCCCAGGAGAGAGAGAATGGAGCAGTAGGGGAGGGACCGCGGTAGTTCCTGCGGTTCAGCCTGCCTGGGCCCAGCAGGGAGGAGGGGGAGAGGGCCAGCGGGCCTGAAAGTGAGGGTGTCCTGGCTCCCTCTCTCCACCTCTGTCTACGCAGGGAGTACACCACCCCCAGCTCGGTCCCCAGGAAGTTTCCCTCACCCCAACCTGCCCAGGGCCGCTCCTCACCCAGCGCGGGGCCTGGCTCTCTCCCTGCCCGTGCCTCTCCACAGCACTGAGCCAGGACTGGGGGTTCTTTGAGAAGGAGCAGAGATGGCAGCATGTGTGGGGATTTCTGGGAACACCCTCTTATTTGCTCCTGGTTGAGGAGGGGCTCCCACTGCAAGAAGGTCCTCATTGTTCCCAAATAAAGACTGCCCGCCCTTTTTCCTTTCCTCTCCCTTCCTTTCTTCCCTTTCATTCCGTTTTCTTTTCTTTCCCTTTGTGATAAACAACCCGGCTGCTAGCCAGAGGCTCTGTGGATGCCATTGTTTGCCCACCAAGGAAGAGCTTCATGAGTCAGGACCTCAGTAGTACACCGGCTGGTCTGACATTTTCTCAGGCTTGGGGGAGAGGTTCGCTTATTCATGCACTAAGGTGGTCACACTGTTGTCAGACCTCCCACTTCCAAGAGCTCGAAGCACCCTGACTTCACCCTTCCCTCAGCCAGCCCTGCCCTGGAGACCAGCGTGGCCTCCACCCAGGCCTTGCCTCCCAGACCTCAGGGAAGCATCCTCGAGTCCCTGCAGTGGCCCAGTCTAGGGCGATGTGACAGTGTCCTGCCTGAGGCTCCCAAGCCAGTTTTCCCTTGGAGTCAGGGAACAAGGCCAAGCTCGAGTTCTCTGACTGTGTCCAAGAAGGGAGCCATAGTAGGTTTTCAAGTATTAGGTGTTTGACTGGCTGCCTACAGGATGAGCGCAACCCTTCAGAGCCACGAACCCAGCTGCTGTCCACCCAGGGGTGCTCAGGAGTAAGTAAACAGAACTGGGGATGTAGCCCGGTGTGAAGACCCTGGCGCCTGGGGATTTAGTCCATCAGCATGCGCCTCCCCCGACATGGACATGTAGGCACCAGCTGCGGAGTCTCCCAGGGGCCGGTTTCCTCGCCAGTAAATTAACTAGACTGAGCTCTGAAAGCTCCTAAACTTTGCCAAGCAAACTCGGGCCAGAGGGCAGGGGTACCCAGAGTTCAGGCCTGCGCCTAGGGGTCTGAGGTGGGGAGCTGCGCCTGTCCCAGTAGGTTCGGAGCTCTGTGGGACTCCACGCCAGAGTTGAACGCAGAAGCCAGAGCGCGTTCACGCCCGGACCTGGTGGGCGGTGGGGGTTGGACGCCCGGGACCCACGCGCGCCCGGGGCGCCTGGGCGGGGCGGGGAGGGGCGGGGTCAGGCGGCTGGCGGGGCGGGGCGGGTCCGGGAGGGGCGGGGCTCGGCTCCTGGCGGGCTGGGCCAGGCTGGGCTGCGGGCTCCGAGGCCGCGGTGCTGAGGGCGGCTCGGTGGCGGCGGCACCATGCTCGGCGTCTTGCACTTCCTGCGAAGCTTCTTCAAGGTAGGACCGCGTCCCGGCCGCGGGGGTGCGCACCGTGAACTCCGCCGGCCTGGGCCCGGGCTACAGCTCCGGGGCTCCGGCTCTGCGCCTGGCCCCGAGACACCCAGGAAACGACTGCTCTTGTCACCGTCACCTGGTCTGAGAGGACGGAGGCAAGCGGGGTTGGACGATGCCTGAGCAGAGGCAAGGAAATGGGAAGCTGGAGGGGCTTTGAACTTCGCGGGGTGCTCCCGCCCTAGGCGGGACGGGATGCTGCCGTCTCACTGCCCCCACTGGAACCTCAGCTGGGCTGCTGGCTGGCAGCAGGTGGGCAGCCCGCCTCTCCAGTGGATCTGGATCTACATCCAGGGTAGGTCTGGGCTCGGTTCCCTGAGGAGGCTGGGAAGATACTCGGACCTCTGTGCAGGGCGTCAGTGAAAACAGGATCAGCTCTTGTCGGTCCCTCCTAGAGGTGTAGCGGGGGCAATAAGGCGGAGTCTCTGCAGCAGCCAGGAGCTGACCGGACCCTTGAGGACCTTCATGGGCCCTGCTCTCTGCCTCTTCCCCCACAGCCCGGGAGGGCACGGTACACTAGCTCTCACTGGTGATACTGGTGCACACGAACATCAGGAGCGGGTTGGCGAGCCGAGAGGAAAGTGGCCTTCCAGGTACTTGAGGGGGCACCTGGCGCAGGGTCTGCTCTAAGGGCGGGAAGTGCACAGGCACCCTTAGAACTGCGAATCTGTTGTGATGAATTGTAAAGTCTTGGGAGAACAACTTCACCGCTTTGATTTTTGTTTGCTCATTTGAAAACTGTGGATGGTCATTCTGCATCTTCCAGGAGAGAATCTTATTACACACGTGCGTGTTTGTAAAGGATCTTCCTGGGACCTTGATTTTTCCTTCTTCACAGCAGAGGTGGTGGGTGGAGCTGCTGGGCACCCCTGGGTATCCACCTTGGCAGCCACTGACTGGGACCTTCTTCCAGTGAAGCGTTCCTGTGAGGAGGCTGTTGGTTATCTCCCCACCTTCTCTGGAAGTCCTGCTGATGCCAGACACCTGTGCCTGTGCTTAAGTCCTGCCAGGTCTTGAGCCTCTTCAGACTACTTGGTATGCACTGAGGGCTGATCCAGAGCACGGCTCTGAGAAGCTGCCCCGGGAGGGGCTGAGCACCAAAGTCCTTTTCTGGTGTGTAGGTGTGTCTTCCAAAGCCACCTGTAAACCCAGGTCACACTTGTGCTTTCTCAGACCCCAGTGGTGTGGAGGTGAAGGGAGACACCCATGCAACTGCCCTACAGCGTCTTGCACCTGGTCCCATAGGAAGAGAATGCCCATTTCACCCAGGGGACCTTAGAGTGTTCGGCTTTCCCCAGTCCAGCTGTCCACCAATCCCCAGGAGGGACAGTGCTTCCTATGCCCGGCCCTAAATGTGAGTTCTGCTGGGACCTGCTGTAGACTCTGCAGAGCAGCCACACACACTGTGGGCATGGCGTCCCCTGTGGGAACTACAGGCAATGACAGCTGTGTGACAGCCCCTCCCATGTAGATGGACGAAACAGAGCTATAACTACCCCCTACACACACACACACACACACACACACGCACACGCACACACACACACACACGCACACACACACACACACACAATGCTGGGTTGAGGTTTCTAAAGTTCAAAAGCACAGTCTTCCCTGTCAGGTATGCCACTTGCTGAGTGCCGCCCCAAGTTGGCTGAGAGTGCTCAGACAGCTGCCCATCTCTGCTGCCTTCCTGGAATCTTCACTGAAGTCAAGGTTCCCTCTGTTATCAGTGAATTTTTTTTCTTTCTTTTTTTGTGATATTGAAGATCAAAACTCGGGCCCTTATACTTCCAAGGTAGACACGGTACCACTTAAGCTAAACTGAATTTCTTTCTCACATCTGTATGATGCAGTAGACCACATGAGGTCCCTCAAGGTAGAAAGGTCAGTCTCTTAAATGACCAGTGAGCTGAAGTGAGGCAGTGAAGATTTCTGCAGTCTCTTCACAGACAGGCAGCTTGTTTCTGCTACTCCCTGAATGTGGGGCAGGAAGCCTACGTGCATGTAGGTCTCCTCATGTACTCACACTCGCGAGCAGGCACACACAGGCAATCCTCAGCATGCCGACACTTTGGACTAATGCTAAGGAACACAGCAGGTGTGCTCCAGTGAGGTCATGTGGTGTTCTGGCTTGTGTCTAGAGGGCCTCACAAAGCCTCGCGTGCTCATAGGTTGTGCTCTGTGGAGATGGCTGGATAAAGATGTGTGAATGTGGAAAAAGGGTGTATGGTACTAAATTAGCCCACTAATTGATTTAGCACAGTTCTGGGTGTGGAAATAGGAAGACCCACCCTGAGTGTGAGTGGAACTGCCCAAGAGACTTGTAGGTGGGATTGGATAAAAGGGAAAGGGGCTTGCTGTTGCTACTTTCTTGCTTGCTGCCTGCTGCCCACTTGTTTCTGCTTGCCACACAATGGACTGTTTCTCCTCTGTGATGCCCCCCACCCTTGCCTCCCTGCCTTGGAGCCAGCCAACTATAGACTGAAACCTGTACCAACTGTGAGCTGAAATAAACCTTTCTTCCTTTATCTTTTGGTGTCTGATAATTTGTCTCTACAATGAGAAAAGTCACTAAGACACATGGCTAGTGACAGAATCCTCACAGTTGAACTCAGGACAGATCACAGGCTGTCTTCAGGCCTTATGTTTTTCACACAAGCCCAATTTTCAAGTTGAATAGGGATGCACCAGAGATCTCCTTCCTAGGTTGTTAGCATTTTTTTCAGTCACCAGGGAAGAAATATTAAATTCTTCTTAGTCATCATGTTAGGAGAAAGAGGGTGTTCTGGAGATTTCTGTATACCCTTTCCTATGACAGAAGTCTCCATATTAAGTCAAGGAAGTCGGGTGACCCCAGGATGGCTGACCAGTGCCTGAAAGCCCTGGCACCAGTTCATTCCAGCCTTTGGCACTTGCCTGCTACTCTCATTTCATCCTGCCAGCTCTGTGTCAGAGTCCCACCCCTGGCTATGTCTCCAGCTGACTGAGAGCAATATCTATGGTAATTTTCAAGCTTTGGTGTTCACCTTGCCAAAGTATTTCTCTGAGGTTGGCCTGTCTTTTTGTTACCCTGAGGTTACCGTTAATATATAATGAGAAGGTTACTCTTCACTAATCCATATCAACTCAGTGTCACTTTAGATGTTTTGATTCCTTTGGGGATCTTTGGCTTTCTGGTTCATGCCATTGGGCCATGTTCACTGGGCCAGGCTTCCACAGACCACCTGCTGGGTGCACACTGGCAGTTAGAGCTGTCACCCTGACTGCAGAATGAATGAATGGGTACGCCTGTATCGACAGCCTCACCTTGAGTGGAGTGGTGCCCTCCTTCCTCAGTGAGGCCCTCTCAGAATCCATGTGCATCTGTTTGCCCAGAATTTCACCAGTGCAAGTCGGCAGAGCCATAATTTTTGGAAATGTGAACCATTTCCTTGATAGTTTCACTTGTACTGCATCCCTTAGCCACTCTGAGGTCACAGAGGCAGGGGGAGGACCAGGAGGAGAGGAGGTGAGCAGCTTCACTGTGCCGGACATCTCAGAGAGCTGGAGAGAGCTTGGTGCAGATCTGTCTCCTAAGGTAGGGCATTTCGCTTGCCCAAACGGTACCCACTCAAGGGGAGAAAAGAGCCTGTTCAGCTCGCTTTGGATCCACAAGGCCACAGACTAGTGAATCCTGACTGCTTTTATTCTGGAGATGTCTTAGTCCTAGAGCGATAGAAAAGAAGAGATACTTTATGTGAGTCACAGAGAAGCCCCTGAGCCAATATTCAGGGACTGAGTTTGCTGTTTTCTCCCTTTAAACTGATCAGGGCAGTTGGAAGGTTGAAGCTTACCTCATAGCCCTTGAATTCTGCATGCCCTTCACTTCGCTTTTGCAGAGAGAACCCCCACAGAGCACCCAGTGGATGCTTGGCCATCACTCATGATTTAATTTGGGACTGGCCATGCATGCAATGAGATGCCAGAATTCTGTTTCTCTGTACTCAGTATATATTTTTCACTGCCTTCAGCTTTGACCTAGTGAAATGATCACTCAGTCCTACCCAACCCTTTCCTGTGAATCTGCCATCTGTAATCATTCAATTCCAGTGTCTTTACTAGTGAAAAGTCTTGGTTGCAAAAGACAGAGAAGGACTGTGGTTCAGTGGACCCCAAGTGACTGTCTTGGCAGCGTGTGTGGTGGTTCACAGGCCCCAGCTTGAGTACAGGGTAAGAGGGGTGCTGTGTCCTGGGTCTTGTGCTCAGGATCCCCTGTGGGGTCCCTCCTAGACAAGGGGCTCCCCACTACACAACCCTTGTTTAGGTCTGTCCTCGAGAACCACAGTCCTGGCTGGGGCTTGGTTGAGGGCGTAATGGCCAGGCATCTGCCTTGTTTCTCTCTCCAGGAGGGGCTGCTTCTGAGTTACATTGCCTTTTCCTCCTTCTCCATTCAGGCTGCTACTCAGATGCCCCACATGGCATTCAATGAAGGCAGAGTCCCCCCAGGACTCACTGGACCCAGCAGTCTTGGAGGGGTGCAGCCTGAGTCCAAGGTCCTTGGGTCACTTACATGTTTGAACTCTTCTGGGTGTCACAGCAAGGAATCTGGCCATTTTGGCCCTCTGTTTTTCAAGTGCTTCCTGTAAGCCAGGCCTTGATCATCTCCCTGGGCTATGGACTGGAAGGGCAGGATGTGACCCTGGGAAATGCTGCTGAGCTCTGAAGAGCCAGGCCAGAACCCAGAGGCCCCTGCAGAGAAAACCTGACCAGGCTGCTTGGGGTGAGTCATTCTTGAGACACAGAGTCCTGAAATCTCTGCAGATTTGTGAGGCTCCACGCGGCTGGCAGATGCAGGGGAAGGCCACCCTCCCCACTCTGTGTGCCCACCCTTCCTTTGCTGTGGGCCTCAGATGGAATTATGCCACTGTGTAATTCTTAGAGGTGCAGGAGCCTCAGGAGGGTTGGAATCGGCTGCTAGTTTCCTATAGACATCACTGGCCCATGTGCTTTGTTTGCTTCTCCTGCTTGAGTAGAACAAGCTCCCCGGCTGGATGCCTGGTCCAGACTTGTAGAGGGGGCGATGGGGCTAAGGTTTCTTATGAGGCTCTGAGGACCCTCAACTGGTGACTCACATGTCACAGAGGTGGCCTGGCTTCCTTCCCCATGTGGCCGAGTGCCTCAGTGACCAGCAGGAGGTCCCGCTGTGAGGAGGCCCAACCAGGGTTCCTACAGCAGCTATGTGGGGTGCTGTGAGGACTGAAGGGGGATTTGAGCAGGCAAGGCTTGGCTCTGGATTGTACATCATCAGGAAGTGGAGGCCAGTCTGGGATCAGAAGCCTTTCTTTTCCTCTCTCTTTCCAGTGCTGGGCCTCACATATGCTAGAGAAGTGCTCTGCCTCAGAGCCATGCTCCAGTTAGGCATCTTTTTAGAGGGCAAGAGGAAAGAAGTGAGGATGATGCCATGAGTGGGAAGGCAGCGGCCTGTGGCAAGCAGGGGCCTGTGCCTGTGCACAGTTGTGGGTGTGAAGGGTCCGGCTGGCCTGTCTGTGGTACTCTCTGATGTTGTATTATTCAGCACCAGAACATCAGAGCTGGGAGGGAGTCCAAGGCCAGCTCTGGTGCAGCAAGGGTGTGCTATTCTCTCTTGATCCCTTAAAAATGAAGGAGTTGGACCAGACACGTGAGGTGCATATCCAAACTCCCCCATGAGCTTTACCCACAGACTCATGTTGAGCCACCCCCGGCCTTATAACAGTTCTCCAAGGGAGGCCTGGGCAGGTAGTTGGGCAAAAGCTCCAGGAGATTCCCATGTGTACCCGTCCTGGGAGTCCTGGTGTGTCACTGGCTTGCAGGGCTCTGTGGAGGCCTTCCCTAGCCCAGCCAGCCCCATCTGCCAGAAGCAAGTTCTTCCCCTCCCAGCACGTGAGTAGAACTCAACAAACTGACCTGTACTCGGGATGAGGCAGTGCAGTCCTTGCTTCCTCTCATTCGTGTCTTTTGCACCTGGTGAGGGGGCCCCTCGAACCAGGGATGCCAGATACATAGGACCACACAGCTGAGCAGTGGCCTAGGTCAGGGGAGGCTCTGGTTGCTGAGATGGTTCTGGAGATGCCGCAAGATGTATACTGTACCCACTTTGAGTGATTTCACCATCTGAGTCTTAAGTCTCCATTTCTGGAAGGTGAGGTAGCTGCAGACCTCTTGTGTGATGGCTATGAAAGTTCCATGGGCTCATGTTTTAAAATATCACTTCTTACTCGGAGTCTGTGCATGTTCAGCAGTGCAGCCTGCCTGCTTCTCCACCCAGCAGTGGGCGTGAGGGCTGTACCTCAACAGCAACACACTCCATGTCCTGTTGCACCTTCTTGCTCTCTTGAGATCCTGGAGCAAATGAAATGTCAGGTGTAGGTTTGCCAGGAACATGGCTGAGAAGACACAGTCCAATGAGATGTCAGACCAAGCTGGAGGACGGCCAGTGAGGCTACTCTGAGTAGAAGTTGAGACAGCCTCATCCCACCCTGCAGCCCTCCCCTCCCTGGCCCCACTGTCCTAGGCTGACCTTCCCCAGGGACAAAGGATTGTGTCACTCCAAATCTTCCCACAGCCCTGAGGCCCCAGCCAGACCTTAGGGAGGAATGGTGGGAGCTGAGCCACTGGGCTCAGGATGCACAGCCTGTGAGCAGATGGGCTAGCTGGTCACCTCTGGGCAAAGCTGACAGGCAGAGCAGAGACCACAGTGTGGGAGAGTCATGTGGAAGGTGGAGGAAAAGCCCTTTAACAGGAAATGGAAGCAAAAGCCAAAGACATAGGGTAGGAGGAAGGAGCGCTTAAAACAGGATCAACTATAGGACCATCCTACAGAGACCATAATCTGAGAATGTTTAAATCCTTCTAAAGTAGCATAGCATCATAACCAGTGCACATCCTCTTGTACACATTAAATAATCTCCACATGATTTATGATACCTAGTGCAATCTACGTGCTGTATAAATAGTTGCTATACTCTGTTGTTTAGGGAATGATGACGAGGAAAACATCAGTACATGTTCAGTACACATGCAGGTTGGAAAAAGACTATTTTGAGCCTTTGATGAAGAAGCTATGGATACAAAAGACCAACTCTAATATGTGCCTCAAGGCAGAGCTTCCTGAGCTCAGCAGGTCTGCAGGACAGGTGCTACTTGGGCTATTCTCTAGTACTGTCCCAGGGAGGACAGCAACTACTCCAGGACAGTGTGGGGCCTAAAACATTTCATACCCTGCCTTAGAATATACACGTGAGCAAGGAAGCTCAGTGCTTTGACTCCAGTATACAGGATTTGCTAAGCCCTGTTTGACTCTGGTCTGTGATGGCAAACCTTTTAGAGATGACAGCCCAAACTGCTACCCCAAAACACTTATTTACCACAAAGTACCAACCCGAGGGCTGAGGTTTTAATTTTGAAAAAACAACTGTTATCTGATGCTTGGCTGCTGGCTGCTGATACTTGGCCCACATGTTGATACAGAGGGCTCTGCGTGCACGCAGCGCACTCATATCATAGATTCATCACCACTGCCCCAGGCCTTTGGTGGAGGACACTGCATCACAAGCAAGAACCAGTTCCCACAGGCTCTGAACTCCTGAGGGGCCTTCTGAGAACTGAGGGGGAGCTGAATACGTTCTCCCACTTTTGTACAGCAGTGTCTTCTCGTACATCTCCCTACTAGGATCACCAGCTCCTAAGGAGCAGAACTAGGATTTATTGTTTCTCTTCCCCTCCCCCCAGTGTCCACAGCAGAGCTCTGGATGAGGCTGGCATGGTGCTGCACCTGCTGTTAGAGTGCAGGTGATGAAGCATGGAAGGGAGGCTTCAGAGCACTGGCTGCCCATCTTGTGACTCAGGAGCCCTGGCCAGGAACAGCACGCAGGGTCTAAGGCATTTTGTTCTTAATTTCAGTACTTTTGGAATCAAGGTACATTTATAATTGAGATATACATTCAATGCAGTGCTTTCTTCTTGCCACTCAAAAGCTGTCATTGACCTAGGGGCCTCCGTGTAGCCAGAAAATTGAGTAGCTGCACACATGTGGTTGGAAGTGAGTGTGTGGCATCCCTGGAGAGTCCAGTCCTGGAAGGTCCTGTATCAAAAGGTTAGATCAGTCTGGCCTGATTGGGGTGCTCAGGGCACCTGTCCATCCCAGCTACCTTGGGTAACTTCCAAGGGTGGCTGGACAAGTACCTTAAGAGGAAAGAATTGATTCCTCAAGCAATTCCTACAGGCCTCCAAGGCTGTCTGTTACATCCTAGAGTGCAGGGAGGGAGCCATTGTGCTGGGGTCTAACTGCTGTGTTCCATTGTGAGTCATGGGTCATGTGTCAGGACAGCTCTTATAGCTGATGTTCCCAGTAATGGCTGAATGGCTACACTCTATTCACCCGATGAGCCAAGTCCTGGGCCCCTCCAGAGTATTTGTCACCCACAGCCAGCGTTTTAATGGCTATTGCTCAGATTCCCAATTCCACATCCTCTCCAAACTGATACAGTGAGGACACCTGGGCTCCCCAGGCTGTGACTTTAGGCCCAGTTGTGTGTGGGATTGTGATGCAGGATAGACTCTGGTGGTGGCAGCCCCTTGAGGAGGTCTAGCAACAGTGGGGTGGGGAGGGAGTTCCCCCATTCTACCATTGTGCCTTCCGAATGCCCTCAGATTAGGCCTTTCTGGGATGAAGGGGCCAGAACTCACACAGGTGAGCTGAGCCACACAGGAAGTGGGGACAGGAGCCAGGCCAAGCCCCCTACCTCCCGGTGCAGGCTCCCCAGTGAGGCTCTTTCTGATCAGATCTGGAGCCGTCCCAGGCCTCTGCTGTGCATGTGCCTGTGTGGTGCATGGACCATAGGAAGGAGACACTTCTGTTCTGTGCAAGGCTGGTGGGCTGTGGGCTCACAAGCAGGCTGAAAGGGCCCATGTGCCTCTGCAGCCACTCACAAGATCCTCTGAGTAGGAACCTGCCTGCTGCCCATCTGGCTGGCAGGAAGACAGATGGCATGTGAGTTCTCCTGCCGCTGGGATGTGTAAGGCACTGGCTACATGCTGAATCCCAAGCACCTTGAGTTACAGAAGCCTATACATAGGAGATGGTGACTCTTGACACTGGGGCGCAACAGTTTCAAATACCCAGAAGCCAGAACACTTCAAGGCAGGAGAGGTCTGTAACCTGGAAATGCACACTAACAAGGACACAAATCCAGAAACATCTGTGGCTGGTGGCCTGTAGCATGTTCCCACCAGATGAGAACTAGCTGTTGCTACTGGGTTCTGGTATGGACCAGTTCTGCTGTGATCAGTGACTTGCTTCAGGTTGCACTCAGGGAGCCGTGACTTCTCTGAGAGAGGAGCCCACACTCCTCCCTGGTGGTGGGTAGCAGGAGAGAATACTGAGGGGTGTGCTCTTGCCAGAGCTGCAGCTCCTTTAGGTTGGGGATTGCTCCTTTGTTGTTTTGTCTGTTGGACATGCAAGCGTGCTGCCAGATCTTGAGTAAGCTGTTGCACACTGTCTATAGCCCAAGAGAATGGAGTGAGAAGACTGAGGACCTTCAAACTGGATGGAAAACAGCAGGTCAGAGCTCAGCACTTTGGGTTCATGCTAAGAGAAGCAGGCTAAGGTCTCATTCACTGTATGCGGGGACTTTAATCTCTGACTTCTGCAGTTCTCCATCCTTTTGTGAGCTGCATCTTCTCACTGACCTTCTCAACGATTCTGTGGCCAACCAGCAAGAACTGTGGGCATATTGTGACTTGCTCTGTCTGTGATGGGGAGTCTGTGATGCTCAAATGATACGTTAAGGATTGCTACGTGTTTGTGGTAAGACTGGGAGGAAGGAAAGGCTTGGTCAAAATTAAGAAGCCACCACATAGTACCATGGGCAGGTTGCTCAACTGTCCATCTTTAGTTTCCTTATCTTAAGAGAAAAGACTTGCCTGATTTTAGAATTATGTAATATCTAAAAGGCACAGGGCTCGTGGCAAGCATATGTTATCTATAGTTGCGTTGTAATTTCAGCTGTTATTTATGCATCAAGATAGACAAGCTTCCAACTTTAAGTTGTTTGTCAAACACCTACTCTGTGTCCAGCAGGCCCTGAGTTGGGCTGGATACCTAAAGGAGCTATGTAGGCTCTTCTCTCTGAAAAATCTGCAAGCACCTGCCAGTGGAGACAGCTGGGCTGAATAGGACATCTGCAGCAATACCAGCAGTGCAGCCAACAATACAATCATTATGTGGCCAGGGGTACAATGGAGAAATGATCCGAGGTAGGAAGCCAAGGAGAGGAGGCACTCGACCCTGCAGAGGGGAGACTTGGGAGCAAGGCAGCCCAGTAGGTGACCAGACTACACACACCGGTGTAGAAAGCACTGAGTCAGGCACTGTTCTGTTGGCAAAACCTCTACCAAGCTGGTGTCAATGCAGGAACCTGAGCAAGACCCTGAAGAGTGAGTGGGAGCACCCCAGGGACTGGGACAGCACATGTGAAGGCAGCAGTCCTGCAAGGATGAGTGTTGGGAATAATAAGGACCTCAGCAGAAGCAGAGCTCAGAGCTGGACCACGGAAGAGACAGCTGGAAGCTGAGCTGCACCCCACTGTTGCCTGCAGGCAGTGGAGAGCCAGAGAACATCTCAGATGAGGAGTGTGCTGAGACTTCAGGTAGGGCTGGCGGGCAAAGGGGGCTGCCACTTCTCAAGGCCACAACTTCTGTGAGGCCAGAGCCCAGGAGCCAGACAGGAAAGGCCTTGGCAAAAGAAGGGCAAAGTTTCAGTTGCCCAGAGGACAGGACACAAAGCCCTATTACCCTTCTAGGCTCAGAGGAAACTGTCTTCCTCTGGAGGTCCTGACACTGCCACCGTGACACTTCTTGGGTCCCAGGAAAGAACTACGTTGCTCGGTGGTCTGATGCTACCACCTCCAGGTGTTAAGGCCAGAGGTTTGGTTTCTTTTGTTCCAGGGTCCCCTTTCTTGCCTGGACTCTGAGTTACCTTCGTGCAATGCCTAGCTTCTCTGGGCTCCCCGACACCTAGCCCAAAGCCAGTTCAGGACCATTGAATGGCTTCCACACAGTAGTCCCCAGTCTGATATAAATGTGTACATGGTTAGCAATGATTCTGTGCAATAGAAAATTCAGAATAACAGGTGAAGGTGGAGCAGGACTCAGCACAAGGAGCACCAGCCTTGCCTGATGCCGTGAAGAAGCCGCACAACTCTAGGCACAGTCTTCTCATCTAGAAAGGGCCACTTGCTTCATGCATGTCATTATTGTTTAGGTTTGGTTGTTGTTGTTTTTTTGTTTGTTGGACCAGGGATCGAGCTAAAACCCTGTGCTTGGAAGGCAGTCACCAGAACCACTGAGCTAAATCCCTGGCCTAATGCATGTCATTCAGACTTCATGAGCTGTGAGGTCAGGTTTAGAAAGAGGGCATCTGGTGCAGGGCCCACTCCTTTCCTTGCCAATAGCTGGTCACATGCTGCTCGCAAAGTGCCAAGGCTGGTCTTGAGCAAAATGCTTCACAGGTCCTGTGGGCAGAGCATGTACACCAGCTGCATAGATTCGCCTCTCTCGCATATCATCTGAGAAGCAAGTGGCCCTGGCATCTGTGCTTATCAAGTTCTGGGAGCAGCAGCCTCTTCCTTTGTGTTGGACTCTCCTAGAAACCTGGCACAGTCCACCCTCCCACAGTGGGAGTGGACGTAGTGAGAGGCGGGCATCTCAGTGGCACATATTATACGCTTGGATCATGTGAAAGGCACCCAGCCCACCAGTGTCCCAGGCATGG
>PVIR01011852.1:0-46155 GCA_004026965.1 Petromus typicus | reverse complement strand
TCCAGGTCAGATGGTATCAGCCACAGACCTTGCCATCCCTGCGGAGGAGAAGCCCACACTCCCCACCCTGAAGCCTGCATGGCCACATGCAGGACGGTGGTCGCCAGGACCATGGCTCTGTGGGCTGGACTCACTGTCCTGCCATGGCCTGGCCCGAGGCTGGCACCTGTAAGTGTGTGAAGCTCTAGGGCTTGTCCATCCCTTGAGCTTGCTCCGCTGATGACCCTGCAGCCCTCGCAGGCATGGCCACTGCTGTGGTGTGCAAAGGGAATGCTGGGCCCCCAGGCAGAGTCCCAGGTTCAGCCTGCTGAGCTGTGCTCAGGAGGGAGCGTCCTGGGCCAGAGGTCACAGGCGGCCTCTGCATCTGGTGGTGCGCTGGAGCCTGCCAAACGGAGGTCAAAAGGGACTCTTTGGGGACCTCACCCTGGCTGCCATGTGAACGAAGGATTGAAGGGTGCAAGGTTGGGCAGAGTCCAAGGGCTGGAGACAGACAGAGTCAGGGTCCTGCCAGGGGGAGGTACAGGCATAGCCTAGGAGGGGCAGCTTCAGCCGGATGGCCAGGCTGGTCCCCTCGCCCAAAACCACAGATGGGAAGTGTCCAAGTAGAGCCTAGACAGATACAGCAAGGAGGGAGGCTCACGCAGCAGTCTCATGAAGGGTTCTGCATGCTGTTAGCAGCTAGGAAATTGCTCTCTTAGACATCTTGGTTGTCAACAAGAGGACGGAGGCTGGAGCAGGCGACATCCGTAAGGTTCAGAGAGCAGGGCCCCACAGCCCAGACTCAGGGCCAGTCCCTGGGGTGGCTCTGGCTGGCCTGGGGGCTGGGCCACTGGTTTTGAAAAAACCGGTATGTTACATACACAGAAAAACACAGACCTACAAACACACAAATGCACATGTATACAGGTGCATGCAAACAATGTGAAAATACACATTCACATGTGTGGATGTATCCTGTATGCACATACCTACATATATTTCTACCCACACATGCCTCTACATGCACTTCTGCATGTGCTTACAGGTATGCATAGTATATGCAGGGTGCCTTTACAACACATGTATAGATGTACTCTGTTATATTTAGTAGCTGTGGAGTCGAATCCAAATCCTCATCCAGACTCATTGACAGCAGGTAACATCTGCTAGCCGATATCTCTGGGAACAGACGCGTGACTGGCACTTGGGTCACTGGGCCTCCGTGTCTGTGTGCCTCGTTCTGAACAGCCCGGGTCCTCGAGTGTGCAGAACACGCGTGCTGCCCTGGGGGGCCACGGACGGTCACTGACAGTTTTTTCCAGAGAAGTGGGTACATCTCCCAGGCAGAAGCCTGCGCAGGTCTGGCATTGATTTTCACCAGATTTTGTTATTACATTTGTCTCACAGCTTTAAAATAGTAGCAAATATGTGCAATTTATTTAAACAACACTAGGGAAATTAACGCCATGCGAGCTTATCCTAGGCAAATGAAGATAAAGCAGGTTTTTAAAAATGGCTGTGTGAAAACTCTGTAAATTTCCGAGTCAGGCTCAGAGGCCCAGCTGAGCTCTGCTGGTCCAGATGCTTCTTGGGGAGGCGGCCAGCAGGTCTCTGCTCACTGCACTGGCCCAGAACCCCCTTCTGCAGTATGTGAGTGCAGCCCAGGCACCCTTGCAGCATCCATGACGAGTCCTGGTGCTCCCAGGCTCGGCTGGCTGCTCTTGCAAACAGGCTCAGGGCCTAGAGCCGAGGCTCCTCCCCTCTGCAAGGCAGCTTCTGGGAGAGGTGAGCCTCACCACCTGCAGTGGAGAGAGGCGGGGTCCCTATGCATCTGGAGGTCTGTTCTCCAGGCTCAGACCCGCATTACTGTCTCCTGTGTCACGGGTCCCCCTTTATGCAGAGCCCCCGTCAGTGGACGTGGTGAGGGCCTCGCTGGCTCACACTCCTCCGGCCGCGGCCCCTTCTCCCAGCACTGTCCAGTTGTTCTCTGCCAACCAGGGACAGCTCCGGTTCTCTTCACAGACCCGAACCTAATCAGACTTCACCTCTTCTCTCCCCACAAACGATGCCACAGAGAGGAAAGAAGAACGTGGCCCTGGACTCCGCTCAGCCCCCCAGCGACACACTGCTCCCGTGGCCCCCGCATCAGAGCTCCGGTGGGCTGAGGCGGCAGAAGCGGGACTGGGTCATCCCCCCGATCAACGTGCCGGAGAACTCCCGAGGGCCCTTCCCGCAGCAGCTCGTGAGGGTAAGTGCGGCCGCCCGTTCCGTGAGCGCAGTCTGGAGGCCGATGTCTCTGCAGATGCCACACGCAGTGTCCAGGGTCACGGTTTTGCCTTTTGTAGAACAGAGCGAGGATGATACAGAGTGGGGGCGGGGCTGTGCTCTCCGAGAGATGAGCCTTCTCTACTTGGGGTGACTTGCATCCCGGTAGGGCAGGAGCACAGGCTCCCTGGCATATTTCTGTGGTCCGCTGACCACCCTGTCTTGCCATGTGGAATGGTGGCACGTCTTTGATGACGGCCATGGGTCACAGTGCTGGAACGCTGAGGTCTCGAGCCTGAGGCTGGCAAGGCCTCCGGGGGCCACGTTGTCCGTCCACCTCCTGTGGTGCCGCTGTGATCCGCGCAGCCGCCGCAGGCTGCTGCTCTGCAGAAAGAGTTCGCTTTACAGGCTGGCATTTTTGTAATCAAGACCATCAGCTGGTATTTCCTTCTTTCCTCTTAAAGAAAATTGCAACTCGGTCTAAGCAATAATTTGATAAAATCTCGGCAAGCGTCCCATTATTCCCACCCGCCGTGGAAAGCCTTCCTCTCTCTCGGGAGATGAGGCCCGAGTGTGGGAAGGGGCAGCTTTGTGCTTCGGGCTGAGTATTCTGTTTTGTGTCTCGTTCCCTTCAGCGTACGGAGCCAGGTAGTGCATTTAGAATGCAGAGATGGAGCCTAGGAAAGTGGCACATGGGGCCCCCAACTCTGTACCCCACTGTCAGCCACACGGAGCCAGGACTAACAGGTTATTGAGAGCAGAAACTAACATTAGTGCACTCAGCATCATGCATACACCCACGGCGCAGTGTCACCCTGCCTCTGCTGGTGTCCTCCCGGATGGCCACATGGCATTCCTGAGCCAGCCACACCCCCAGAGTCGCCTGGCTGGGTTGGAAATGTCACTGTGAGATGGAGTCAGGACACGAGGGACACCTTCCAGGACAGAAAACCCATTGAAGGGCAGTTTTCTGGACTCACATTTCCTGGGTCCATCGGCCAACCACTAGATTGTACTGACATTAACTGTGGCGCCAGTGACAGTTCTGTGGTCCCCGTGCTGTGCCCACAGTCTCCCCACTTTTGAGGTAGTTGAGGTATCTGACTATTGTCCGTGATATCATTTACTTAAGGTTTTCTGTAAGCGATTCATTTTTATATTTGTAATATAAATAGGTTTGTTCTAAAAGAGGCTTTGTGTCCAACAGTAACCGGCACGATTTTGTTTATAAGAAAATGTCGGTGGCAAACACAAACACAGGAAGGGCAAGCAGAGCTGGGGCTGCCCACCCTCGGCCTGCAGGCTGTCCTGCCTGGGCGGCAGCTGCACTGAGACCTGCAGAACCTCTGCAGAGTGTCTTGAGGGAGGAACCCGGGAAGGGCCCAGGGTCCCACTGTGCTCCCCACCACTGGGCTCCCCAGCGCTGGGCTCCCCAGCACTTCCCCTGGGAGCAGCCGTTGCTTCTGCTCAGCATTGCCCCGTCTATGGACCTGAGGATGGGAGCTGTCCATCAGGGTTCCCACTGCCAGTGTGTCTGGGTGACATAAATCCACATCCATGAATGCAGGCCCAGCCCGAGTTTGGCCTTTGTGCCATAATTTGACAGCTACCAATCCTGACTCTCAGACCCAGGGAGGTCCACCCACGTCTGCCTGCCAGGCACAATGGCCACATATGTACCTGCTAGTTGTGTTTGTCAGCTTGGCCGGGGTCGTGGCTCTGCTGCGGTATCCTGTTGCCCTGCCTCGCAGAGTTGCTCAGACAGATAAGGTGGATCAACACGTGGGTCTCTCTCCTTCCACTCCTGTCTGTGGACAGGCTGGGAAAAGCTACCAGACAGAGCCATGGGCAGAACCGCACCGCAGAGGGGGCCACTGGGTGGGATCTGGTGGCCGCTCTGAGCCTGCCCTGACCATCTTCTGCTGGGCCAGGCCCAAGAGACGCTGATTGACTACTGCCCGCCTGCTGTGGGGCATCAGGGACCGTGGAGGTCAGGGTTGGACAGAGCTAACAGGACCAGCTTCTGCCACAGCAGGAAAGTGTGGCCAGCAGCCCTGGGCTGTCGTTGGTGGGGCCGTCTTTCTCAGGACATCGCAATGAGAGTAGAGCCTCGAAGGCCCTGCTGGGAATGTGCTTTTCCAGTTTGAGCCCCTAAAGCAGGGAGATTTGCCCCTCCCCACATCGCACAAGCCTTGGAGAGTGTGGACAGCGAGCGGCGCTGGCCGGTGCCCCACTCCAGACAGCACAGCTCCTGAGATTCAGTGAGGCTGAAGGTCTGAGCCTGAGTGACCAGCCACTCAGAAAATGTGAACGTGGCTTTCGATGCAAGAAAACCTGCACAAGCTTCAGGGCTGGCAGACGCGGCAGCTCCTGCTCTGCTAGAATCCAACATCACCATGGTTTAGAGCAGATACATCATCTGCCCTCACACACTCCGACCTCTCCAGACAGCCTCACTCCAGGACAGCCCACAGGTGTGTGAGGTCTGCTCCGCTGCCACAGGAGCAGGCCCAGACTTCCGCAAGCATAACCCAGAAGTCACTTCTAGCTCACTGTGCAGGGCTGTGTGCCAAGGCCACCACAAAGGGTCCCGGTGGCCAGGCTAGGGTGTGGCATACACTGGCTCTGCCTGTCACATGACTGCACTGGCTTCAGGGGCCGGAGCTGCAGCCTGGCACCATGGCCATAGGACAGGGAAATGTGCCCATTGGGTGGCTGCTGTCTGCCCTGACAAGTGTCTTCTTCAAAGAGATGAGATCACCCTAGGTCCTTCCTTCCCAGAGGCCAAGTTGTCCCGAGGACCCCACAGCCCTGGGGCAATGCTGGACAAGCAGTTGAGATCTGGCTTTCCAGCCCTCACCCAAGTCTGCCCCACTACCCTGCTGTGTGCTGGGCAGATGGTGACCATCTATTCACCCACAGCCCATCATGGGAGGCAGAGCTGAGTCTGTGCCAGGTGCCCTGACAGTATGTGGCAGGCAGCGCAGCGTGTAGGTGTGAGTGAGCAGGCGGGAGGGGAGGTGACCCTGGTCTGGCAGGTGTCGGGCTGCTCCCCGAGACAGGTAGTCAGTCTGGGCTGCTTTGGGGTGGACGTACATCCATAGCAGATGGAAAATGGGGTCTCCATTAGGGCTCTGTACGAGACTTGTCTTCCTGGCAGTTAGGTAAGATCTCGGTGTGCACACACATGCACATACATCCCAATTCTCAGCCTGCCGAGACACAGCGCCGGGGTGTTGCATTGTGCCAATCTCCACCCGCAGGAAGTCCTGAAGGAATTTTGGAGGGGCTGTAGGTACCCAGGCCACAGCACTGAGTACAGTGTGATGGAGCAGGAGGCCACAGCGCCCTCGGAGCTTGGCGGGGATCAGCTACAGCTCCGCGCTCATTAAGGCATTTGATTCTGGTAAAATATGTTAGATGAGAAAGTGAGTGGGAGAGGAGGCGGAATGTTCTTCCCCAAACCTCAGTTAATTACAGGCTTTTTCCTGTAGGAATAGCTTGTCTCTTTGTAAGCACTCGCTCCACCGTGTCAGGAAGGATAGACAGCCTCCCCAGGAGAGAGGACAGCTGGGTGGGCAGCAGAGCTGCATCCATGCCAGAGTGTGGCAGTGTTCCTGGCAGGTGGTATTGCCCCTGGAACAAGCCCCAGGGTAGGATAGGTGCTGTGGAGGAGCAGTAGTCTCAGGGGTTTGAACCCCTAAAGCAGGGAGATTTGCTCCCTCCCCACACCACACAAGCCATCGATCGTCATTGAAGCGCTGATGTTCCAAAAGTCTGTGTGCTGGAGCGTCCAAGTCTGGCGCGCTCTGGGCAGGTGGTGGGCCGTAAGAGGTGGGGCCTGGTGAGAAGCCTGCCATCACTTGGGGGTTCCCTGACGGGGACAGCGGGACCCTGTCCTTCCCCTTCTCCCAGCCCCCATGTCCTGTGTTGCCTCAGATCCAAAGCAGCAGGGCCAGTGGTCCTAGACTGAAATCTCCAAATCTGCCAAAGCCAAATTTTCTCTTTATCGGGTGACTGCGTCGGGCATTTGTTAGAGCAACAGGGTCCAGCTCTCAAGGAGGACGAAGCCGGACCATCACTGAGCTGACCTGAGGGGAGGCAGACAGGGCTGTCCCTTCCCTTCCCCAGGACTGTGAGAAAAGGCATGCACCCACCTTCCCTGGTCCGGAACTCCAGCCCTGGCCTAGACACGGGGGCCTCTGGCACCATGCAGGCCTCACGGTCCCAGCGGAAGGACAGAAAGTTGTTTTGTGGCCTGCCAGAACCACTGAGTTGCCAGCTTTCTGCCCGTCACTCCGGATGGGGTCCTGTAACAGCAGAGGTGGTGACGGTCCCTGCACCAGGGCCAGTGAGAGACTGTCAAAGCCTCCGGCTTCTCTCACATGTACATTAGGTTTGAGTTCCGGCGAGCTTCAGGCTGAGGATCAAAGCAAGCCCGTACAAAGCAGATCTGTTTCACGGCTGGAACTCATAAAAATTCGGATGTGTTAACTTGAGAGGGTGTCCACAGCAACTGCAAGAGGTGACCCAAGACGGGGGTATGATGCTGCTCGTGGGAAACAAAGTCTGTAACTCTGGAAGTTGATGTATAAGAACATAAGAAGTCTTGTAAACCGGTCCTTGGGCCCGAGGGCGAGCTTGGTGTAAAGACACGGGAAGCTGCTGCAGCGGCGCTGCACAAAGGCAGCCCTGGGGGACATGACGAAGGGCACGTTTGGGGCAGGGAGACCACAGGTGAGCAGAGACGGGCAGCCTGCTGAGAGCTGTGGGATCTGTCTCTGACAGACAGCCATCGACAAACCTGGAGTGTTTCCTGCGTGTCCCTGAGTGAGGCAGTTCCTCCTTGGGGTCCAAAGGCCATCCTGCTTGTGTCCAGCGAGAGTACCCAGTGCCCACCCGGGACGGGGGTGGCTCTCCGGAGCTGGGGTCCGCCTTAGGAGGTGTGGGACTGAGATGGATGAGGGCCACATCTGGCCCACAGCAGACCCCCAGAAGTGTTTGTGGATGTGAGGCTGGCTGGGCCCCATGTGTGACTCCTGAGCCCGCCTGAGACCCCTCCCCTGGTGCCCCGTGTGCGAATGACTGATGCGATCATTGGTCCTTATCTAGGTAAGTAAGGTGACCTTCTCGAGCCAGACATGTGTCAGCTGCTCATCCTCCTAGACTGGCATTGTACTTGGGAGCAGGTCGCATTCCTCAGCCTTGGCTCAGAGGCCCTGAGGCCTAGCCCTCCCCCTCGCACTCCAAGCCCCAGCAGTCTGCCCTCCATCTCTCGGCGTCCTGCCCCACCCCCGGCCTGGCCTCCTCGTGAGGTGCCGTGGAGCTCCTGTTGACACTGGTTGTCACCAGTCTGTGCCCCCAGAAGCTACCTGTCAATGGCGGGGGCAGAGTGCAGTCAAGGTCGGGATCACACTGCTCAGCCCTTCGTGGTCTGTGTGGAGAGTGTCAGGTCAGCACACAGTACTTGACGATAATTAAATTGGCAGTTCTGGTAATGCAAGAGTAATTTGGATCACACTGAATCTCCTACAGTTAATAAGCTAGGGGAAATTTTAGCCACTTGAAATTACTTGAGAATGATCAATAATAAGCAGAAAACTGTCAGAAGCTCCACCCTGGCGGCGGCAGCAGCTGGGCGGGAGCAGCGCTCCTGCTCCTGGGGAGGGAACACAGGGCTCTCAGACCGCAGTCCTGGGGGCCGCAGGAGCCAGAAGGCGCTCAGAGCTGACCGAGCAGCCGCAGTGTGAAGAGGTGAACACGATGAGGAAGTACATCGCCACACGTGGGGCTCCCCATCGGCTCCCAGACCTGCTCAGACTCCCTGCTGCCCCTTGAACTATACAAACAAAGTCCCTCCAGAGCCCAAAGGAGCTGAAAGGAGGAAGCACTGGGCAGAGATGCCTTTTGTAAGAGAAACGGATTGGTGGTTGACCAGCCAGGGTAACCCCTGCTATGACACGGACAGATGACTTGGAGAAAGGTAACAGAGTCACAGCTCGACAGTGTTTTGTCTGCAGTGATTAGTATACAGACAAAAGGTACTAGACGAGAGAGGGAGAGACGGAGGAGGAGGGGAGTTGTGAGGGGGAGGGAGGTAACCCATACCAAGAAGGAAAAACCTCCCCAAGAAATGGACCCTGAGATTACGTGGATATTGGAATTAGCAACACGACCTTTAAAATACCTCATAAATATTCAAAGATTTAAAGAAAGATATAGCCAGAATGAATGAACAGATGGGGAATAATAGCAGAACATGATATTTTTAATTGATTTCATTGGTATATTATATATACAAATCCTGACCACACTCAACACTGAGAATTTGTACCAGTATATGACATGACTTATTTCTCCTTTTCCATTCCCCCGCCCACCCTACATCCCCCCTCCTATATACGTATTTTCTTTTTTATGCAACATTTTTTCTTTCCCCTTGTTATTTACTCCTACTCCCTTTTTCCTTTGAGTATTTCTATTTCACAATATCTATCATACATTCTAGAACTCATTTACATCTTCAGTTTCTCATACCAGAGAAAAGATATGGTATTTACACATCTGTGACCTATTTTATTCACTTATGAGTATGTCCTCTTTGAGTAGAAGAGGAAAAATGATATTTTGCCTGTAATCCCAGCACTCAGGAGGCAGAGGCAGGAGGACTGCTGTGAGTTCGAGGCTGACTTGGGCTGCATAGTGAGTTTAAGGGCCAGCCTGAACTACAAAGTGAGACCCTGTCTCAAAAACTAAAATATGACCAAAATAAATAGAAAATCCAAAAATTCCAGTATCGTCAATGAGAAGCCTAGAAGTAAAAGTTTAGAAGTACATAGTAGAGGACCAAAGAAAGCATCAGCAGATCAAGGCAGATCCTGTCTGAGGAAGGGGTGGGCGTGCAGCACGGAATCCCAGTGAGACGAGGACAAGCGGCCAGGATCTGCATGCTGGGAGTGACAGGAAGAGGGCACGGTGAGGACACGTCCTTGCAGAAGTCGTGGCTGAAATTTCCCCAGAGTTGGTAGGGAGCAAGCATACAACCCAAAAATCCTGAGGACAGGGGAAACACAAAGAAAGCCACACCACGGTCACGGTCAAACTGCTGAGATTAAGAAATGGAGAGTCTCTAACGTGGAGGGAGAGCCCCACCATGTTCAAGAGGAGACGTGGAAGGAGGCCCAGCTTCTCTCCAGACTATGGAGGTCACAGGCAGTGGAGTGACAGTTCAGAAGAGTAAACTGTCAACTGAGAATCCTCTACCCAGAGAGAAGCCTGCAGACAAGGTAAGAGACGTCCCAGACAGGCAAGCTGAGGGAGCTCTCTCCAGCCAAAAGCCAGGATCTCCGTTGGAAGGTCAGAGAGCTGAGGAGACGGTGGTGTGGGCCCGCGTGTGCTGCAGGACTGTGGTCTTCGATTTCTTTAGGAACATACCTCAGTGTTTATGGCCAGGGTGCCGATGATCCCCCTAAAATCACAAGAGAATTTTCTTCTAAATGCATGAATTGGAGCCCTTAACTGCACCCCCAGAAAAGCAGAGACTGGGACATCCCCACCCCTGACCCCCCTGGTAACCCAGTGCTGCAGCCAGAGAAGCTCAGGGGTTGGCATAGAGAGTTGGAAATGGGTGACCCGGTTTCTTCCCTTCCGGTTAAGAGCCTTGAGGGGGACGCTACAGCAGGAGGTGTTCCGCGAGCAGCTCCCGTTTGGACCACCTGCCCCAGAAGATGCCGCCCTGCCTTCCGTGCGGACACAGTGCCCATCACTGGAACACAGGGACCAGCTCTAAAGCGGTGGCAGGAGTGCGCCCAGTGTTCTCTCCGAAGCAGAGCTTGCCCTTCTCAGAAGGGTGGCATGTGGATGTGACAGCACCCGTGGCGGCGAGGGACAGGGCCACACATACATGCACAGCACCATGCTCCTGCAGGAGCCGGGGGCGCACCCCAGCGCTGGAGGGACGGTCCTACAGCTATTGCAGCCTGCTGTAATTACATCGTGCTGAGAGCCATGGGGAGCTCGCGCTGCTGAAGCCAGAGGGACAAGAAAGCAGTCATTTAACGACCCAGCTGCCTTGGGTTCTGTGATTTCATCAGTCATATGAAAGAAACGCACGAGCCCTTTGTGTTTACTGTCCCCTCGCCTGAGCAGAAAATGTTCCCTTTCTTAAATTGCTTTAATGGCTATATTTATGCAGCTGAAAGTTCCTTAAGAAATTAAAGTAAAATCAAATTGCTGCAAATGCTCAGATAATTTATCGGAGAATATTCAATTAGAATACATTAATATTTTAGATTTCCATCATCAATTTAATATTTGAGGGTGTAATGCAGTCACTGAGCTGCTGGAGCGGTGGGTGGGCGGGGAGGGTGTGGGCACTTGCCCTGGCCTACTGAGTCCAGCAGTGGGCACAGAGCCTTGGGTTGCCAGGCTGGCACTGGGATGCAGCCAGACACAGCCAGGGTGCTGAGCAGTAGGGCCCAGCTGCCCTGAGTGGGCTGCACTGAGGATAGTGGAGCACAGGCACCCTTCGTGGGATGCTGGGCAAGGTGGCCGACAGCCCTTACGGGGACAAAGGCGACCGCCGTTCTGGGGGGCAGGGGCAAACGTGACACTGTGTGACACTACGACCCAGGAAGCAGCAGCCGTCTGGGCATTGTTCTGCATTCGCCCGCGAGTCTTTCCAGGCCAAGCCCCACGTGCTCTCTGCGCAGAGAGGATGCAGCAGGGTCCAAGACTTGTGATCATGGAGTTGACACCGGGAAGAAGGATAAAGTGACCGGTGCAGACTAGGGGCTGGGGATGCATGGTGCTAGTGGCTCTCTGCACACAGGCTGGAAGAGACAAGGTTGATTGCAAAACTAGCCAAAACCCAGCAGGGTGGGCAGCATGTGACCTTTCCAAAATTCCCTGAGCTATAGAAGACCACACAAAATGGTTCTTTGGTCTGGTTTTGGCCTTGGACAGTCAGACTTTGTTGTCAAAGTAGCTCTGTTAACACAATTTCAAGAGAAAGAGGCTTTGTACAGTCTCTGGAGGAGCGTGGGTCTCCCAGGCTGTGCTCAGGTCCCAGGACCGACTGTTGGGACCAGGCCACGGTCTTCCTGGCTCTTCTCAGTCCTGAGAGGCCCAAGAGGCAGGTACCCTGGCCGCCGCTTCAGGCCTGTCCCATCACCTTTGAGTACACTGCGCGTTTGACTTGGGCTTTGGGGTTTTGGGGCTTTGGGGCTGCCCGGCCTACTTAAGTGGAGAAGCTGTTTTCATTTTCCCAAGATGTGGGGTGATTAAAAACAAGGAGGGCCGTGGAGCCCCATGTCAGCTTATGAAAAGCAAAAAGGGGCCGGGGCTTAGCTCAGTGGCGCCATAGTGGCCTCGCAAGTGCAAAGTCTTGGGTTCGATCCCCACTACAGAAATAGAAGCAGAAGTCGGCTGACAAGTAAGGAGCACGTGTGAGGGGATCGGGCCGCCGGGACCAGAGGCCTATCAGTAGGTGGCCCGTTGGGATTTGGCTTTTCTACTAAAGTTAATACAATAATCCACATTGCAAATTTAATATGTAGTTTGAGCGGGGTAGATACAAATTTATAGTGCTCATTCTGAAATTGGCTGATAAAGGATAGTAGGAGGTAAATGGTACATCTGTAATCTGTTAGGTCAGTGACCATCCGTCCACCACCACACACACACGTGTCCTCCCACCCGCCCACCTGCTGTCTTCATCTGTCCATCTGTGCGTCCGTTCACAATCCCTCAGCTACCCACCTCTCCAACCTCCATCCTCCGTCCACCCAGCCCCTGTCCGCACCGCCATCCTCTGTCCACCCACCCACCCGTCCTCGTAGCCAGCCACTCACTCATCTGTCTGTGCAGCCTCCGCCCACCCACCATCCATCCGCCCACACATAGCCCTGTCCACCGCCGCCCCGACCGTCTCCCACCCGGCAGCAGTGGGACACTGCAGGGACAGTGGCACAGCCACAGCTACACAACTCCAGCTACTGCTGCAAAAAATGTTTAGGGTTTTTGGAATAAAGGACCAATTAAAAAGATCAAAAACCTGTATCACTAGTTACCAGTTGAAAATTTCCAGATAAGGATGAATGCTTTGTGCAGGGCAGAAAATTCTCCTAGAGACTTGGGGAAAATCCATCGATCTAGCTCACCTGGGAATGTGACACTTTATTGCTTTTTTAAATTGATTTTATTGGTACATTTTATATACACATTATGATCACAGTCGACGTTGAGAATTTGTACCAGTACAAGACACGACCTAATTTTCATTTTTTCCCCTTGCTCTGCCCCCGCACTTTCAATGAGGAATTCTGGCCTCAAGATTTTAGGACCAGCACAGACTTCTAGATTGTTTAACTAAATCACCCATATAAATGTGGACTTGTAAAACAGCCTGCATCCCTCCTCAGAGGGCATCTTGGGTTTTTGTAGCCACATGAAGGCAGTGCTCGCCGGTCACTGTGGAGACCTGTGCTGACCACTGACTGCTTCCAGCGTAGGCCATGTCACCAAGTCCCTGCCTTGAATAATCTCCACCTTGGTGCCATCATCCACCAGAGCAGCAGACTGATGGTGGGCGCGAGGCAGGCCTGGGGCTGCATCGTCCCCGCAGCCCTGAGCTGCAGCCAGGGAAAGGCCTGCAAGGCAGGGCCCTAACGCCAGCCAGGCACTGTCTCCCGAGGGTCAGCCGCTCCCCCAGCCTGGCCCTTCCCACCTCTGCTTCCTTGCTGACAGCCAGTATCACTCCGCTCACAGATGCTCCACGCACACCCCACAGACACGGGCCAGAGACACTTGGAGTAGAGCCCTGGGCTGAGGAGCAAGCCGCCTGCCACGTGATGGCTGCAGTGACACCCAGAGACCCTTGTGGGGACAGCAGAGTGCCTGCCTCTCCAGGAGCAGGTCAGGCAGCTGCCCCGCAGACCACCCTGCCCTGCCGGGACATGGATGCTCAGGCAAGGTGCGAGTCGCGCGCTACAGAGCTGCAAACACAGGACGGGTGTTGCTCAGAGCAGGCTGCTGACAGGAGATGAGTAGGAATGCACAGAGGAGCAGAGCCGGCAGCAACAAGCTATACACAGGTGCCTGCTGCCATCTTACAAGACAGCAGAAACTCACAGCCCCAGGCCCCGGCCCCTGAGATCCCAGGGTAGAATTCGAGGCCCTTACTAAGGTCTCGGATCACTGAGGGCTTTGGCTCAGTGTAAGAGGAGGTCAGTTCACAGCACACGTGTGCAGGGCTCTCAGGGCGCGGGCTGCTGGGCTGAGTCCAAAGCCAGAGAAGAACCGGCCCAGGCAGACCCAGGAGGCCCTGGCCTGGGAGTCTCGGCTCACAGAGCCTGGGTCTCCTCAGCCAGGTCCTGCACAGCTCAACCCTACTCCCTTTGGGAGGAAGGGCAGAGGCCGCACACACCCTTCCTGGCCTGTAAACCGGGGATAAGAGCCTTAGGCCAACTCAGACCAACTCAACAAACATGGATGGGGTTGCAGGATGCAGGGTACCTGGTGACCCAGTCTCTTCCTCTCTGCAAATTCCCATGTTCTGTTATGTGCTCACCGGCCACCAAAACAAAACACCGTGTTTTGTGTGTGCTGCCTGTGTGCGAAGCTGGTGACGATGAGAGCTGCTGGGATGAGAGCGCCCCCTGCAGGACACCTCCTGTAAAGCCTGGAATTCCACCACAGCCCTGGCCTGTGGGCCAGCTAGGAGGGTCACTCCGAGTTCTAGGGAGCTGGATTTGCCTATAGATACTAAACCATGGTCAAAGTGGGGCAGCCTCTATGGCACGGTGGATGCCAGAGAAATCTGATGTTACCTGACAGACACGCTGCAGGCTGCTCCCTAGGGAGAGGCACCCACCCACGACCTGCCTGCCTCCGGGGTGCCGAGGACCAAGGTGGCCCGCAGCACAGCACGGGCTCTAACCTGCTGGAAAGTACTGACAACTACAGTACAGAGAATGTGGGGAAGGGCAAGCAGCAGCCACTGAGCAGACTGTTTTCAGAAGCTTCAACTAAAGTGGAAAATCTTCCACTTCATCGAGAAATTATTTAAGTTTCACGCCACTTTCCCGACCGTGACAGGCTGAGTGCCTGTGCTGGCTGGCTGCAGAGGACCATATGTCACTCAACTGCAATGCGTGCCATCCCCAGTGGGCCGCAGCAGGTGCCAGCCACCTCTCCTGGGCAGCAGGGGAACAAGGGCCCAGCCAGGCCCGCAAGGGCACTGCTGTTTTCTGCAGGCTGAAATGGGGAGGCCTAGCCCCTGGCCAGCCACAGGGTCAGAGCCTGCAGCGACATGAGTTGTGGATGCTGGGCACAGGAGCCATGGAGTCATCTCCCCTGGGCAGTGTGAGGCAGAGTGGGGACGCCAGAGCTTCAGCTGGTGTTCGGCAGCAGAGGGCAGATGCTGGGTCTCGCAGTCAGGGGTGTTCCTTAGGAAGGGTGGCTTCTTAGTCACTCCAGGCCCGTCATAAGGCAGCAGCTGACACTGAGCCTGCGGGGGTAAGACATCAGAGCCTGGCAGAGCTGTGTGTGGCTTTGCGCTGGCACTTACAGCTCAGGTGCAGGTGGGACCCTGTCCCATCACAGGAGAAGCAGAGCTGGCACCCAGCACCCAATACCCGACCCACTACCTCCAGTTCTTAATTAATTATACCAGAGCTGCCAGCCTCAGCAGTGGACAGACAGATGTCACCTGGTTCAGGTCTCACTGTGCAGTGTGCTTGACAGAGCCCGGAGCAAGTGTCCCAGATCCCAGGGCCCCTGAACACCTCTCCCTCCTTGCAGAAGAGAAGGCCTGTGGGGCCAGGGGTCCCCTGTGGCAGCACAGTGCTGGTGGTGTCGTGTGTCTCGAGTCCTGCACAGGACTGGCCCTGCATCCTCACCAACTTGCTGGTCCAAAGCCACAGTCAATAAGAATTAGCCGCTGGTGACCCGGTCTCATTCCAACCAGAGGGCCAGAGGTGACAGCTACTTTATCGCAATTAGTGTCCCCTGAGACTTCACCAAGCTCAAGACTCTCCTAATGCAAATTTAAAAAGCTTTTAATGTACGTTAAATAAATACCAGTTAGTTGTCAGAGCTGTGGTTACTGAGGATTAATTTTATAGCTGCTACATTCCTGATCAACAGTTACTTATAATTAGCCCCTATAAATGTTTCTAAATAATCAGATAATATTTGAATAGCTTAAATAAACTGAATAACTGTCTTATTACATCTATGGGGAAATCACACTTAAATAGCTACAAAGTGGGAGTGCTGAACAAGTAGGTGCGTGCGTCTGGCTGGTGTGCGTGGCAAGGTGGCTGACACCCAGCGACCATACCCCAGAAGGAAGGAAAAGTGGTTAAATGTGCTTCCTGATGTACAGGATTATTTTAAATATCCTCCTAAATAGCTGAGAAAATGTGCAAGCTGCTGAGGTTCCTACAGGCTGGCAGGGGTCGCAGTTCAGAGCCCCTGTGTCACTGCTGAGTTTAACCGCTGGCATTGGTGCCCATCACCCACCCAGCGTAGGCACGTGACAGGTGGCCCCCTGTGGGTTGGGAGGTGGAGGCCACACACAGCTCTCCTCCGAGGACAGGGCCTCTCAGGCTGCACACAGGCTGTGGCAGCGGGCTTTCTGCAGACGTGAAGGCGGATTTGGCCGGGGCCCCTCTCCTGTTCCTCCACTACCACCACCAAGTGGCCTCAGTCATCGACACCTGGCTCCAGACAGCCTCCCCGACGGCCGTGGAGGTGAGAAGGCTGAAGCCGGCTGCCGGCCCTGCCCCGCCAGGCTCCCCCCGGAAGGAGCCACCTCCCGCCTTCCCAGTTCCGGGCGGCACCGTGTCCTGGCTCGCCTCCCCTCCTCGTCTTCAAGGCTGCAGCACAGCATTTTTCAACTTGCTCGGTCTCCTCGGAGCCTTCTGCGTGCATGTCCTCCCAGGATAGATGTGACAGCTTCTGGGCCCCTGAGAACCTGGGAGGATCCCTGGTCCCAAGGTTCTCAACTAAGTCACATCAACAAACTCTTCACCCAGGAGGATGACGATCCCTGGTCCCCAAATCAGCACCTGGACACCTGTGGTGGCCACAGTCTTCTGCTCACAATGCCCAAAGGAGAGAGCTGTGGGACTGGCAGTCCTGTGACCACAAGGGATCAACTTGGCCTCTGCCACTTTTCAAGGACATGCCCAACTCCCTTCTGTCCTAAGCAAGGAGGTCAGCAACACGACGGTGCTCACTAGGAGCCAGGAGCCTCCCCTCGGTCCAGCACCCCCATCCCCCCAGGAGGTGGGCACACTGATGCTGTGGCCCCGGGAGGACATCAGACCCAGAAAGCCCAAGGCCTCGGTTCCAGGGTCAGATGCAGGCTTTGAACACCCATACGATGGCTCAGACCAAAATGCACCCCTGCAGCACCTTTGGGTGTCCCCTTGAAAAGGTGGGTGCTGCCTAGGAAAGTAAGCGGGGAACCCAAGCACCCCAGTTCATCGGGAGGATCATTGTGCCCTTGTCTTCCTCATCTTTGAGTTATTTATCAAGAAATGACTTTTTGGGGGCCGGGGAGTTAGCTCAGTGGTTCCGGCGCCTGTCTCGCAAGCGCAAGGACCCGGGTTCGATTCCCCGGTAACCACATAACAATACTGGGTGTGGAGACCCACACCCAGCAGCAACCAGTACCACATACCACAGTGCCGGGCGTGGTGGCTCAAGCCTGTAATCCCAGCACTCGGGAGGCTGAGGCAGGAGGATTGTGATGTGAGTTTGAGGCTGAGCTCAGGGCCAGCCTGAACCACAAAGCGAGACCCTGTCTCCAAAAACCTAAAAAAAAAAAAAAAAAGAAATGACTTTTTTTCTGCAAATTTTTGCTATGAAGAAAATCTACTGACGGGTGGGGAGGCATGGCTTTCAATGTTGGAACAAAATACAAGAGGTAATCTGGCTTGTGCTCATCACTAGCCCCCAGTAGCTCGTCGGCCTTAGATGTTGCAGGACACCTGAACAGGACACAGCGACCAGGAAAGACAGGGAAGTCCATGGGAATGCCTCTGGGGCAGACCCAGAGAGGTGCCCGAGGAACCCAGCCTTGCCACTGTGGGGCTCTCTACAGCCACCATGCCACTGGCAGGGCTTAGTGGGGTGGGCAGCACCCCAGCCTTTGTTGACATTCCCAGGCTGTTCTGGCTCAGAGCTGTTTGTCTGGCTCTGCTGTGCATGGGCGGCAGGAGCACGGGCAGGCGTACCTGCACTGTCCGCGCTGCGCTCTGGCTCACCTGGCCTCCCTGCCTGAGCGAGGAGCCTTCTCCCTCTCCACATCCCACCCTCCCGTGTGCACTGCAACGCGCCCAACATGCCAGTGGCTGGTGCCCCCATGAATGAGCTACCCTGTCCCCTTAAGGGGCACAATAACTCTGTTGTCGTCATGTGTCTGTGATGTTCCACGGGGTCCTCCTCTGGGTGGCCTGGATGGCTCCAGCCTTCTTCCAGAGGTTTTCATGAGGCACTGGCTACTTGGCATGCTTGGCATAATCCATCCAAACTGGCAATTAATGGTGCCACAGAGAGATGAAGCCAGAGAGCCTGTCCAAACCAATTTCCCCGCGCCTGGTTATTTGAAAGTCTAAAAATCCCTAATACCGTGAGGCAGGCGGTATTTAAATTTAAGTTTGGTTCCCAAATGAGATCTTCTAGTTCAACTGTTCAACTTTATTTGGAAATATGAAACGGTAACTTGATTACACGTTAAGGTAGCTTTGGCTGGGGGATTATAGCCGGCATCTCTCCTCCTCTGTGCCCCTCCCCTTGGAGCCCGTCCACATCGGAGCTTGGGTCTGGGGGTGAGCAGGGAGGGCAGGCGGGGGCTCCCCTGACCCCAGGCCGGGCTGCCTGAGCCCGGGATGCTGATTACTCCTCATGGCTGTGGCCAGGGACACACTGAACTCTGCCTTGCAACACAGAAAGGTCCTTCAGAATGAGACTTCCATGGGTGTATTTTTCAGCCTCCTGTCTAATCCCTAAATCATTAAACTGTCAAAAACTGAAAGTTTAGTGTGAGGAAAGACTTCCATTGCCAGAGGACCTGCTGCTTAGAACACACAGAGCTAAACAAACACACTGCCAGCGAGGACATGCATGTAAACGAGCACAGCTCCGCGAGCTGCCCGGCACCCGCGACACCCTCGTCTGTCTGTCTGTCTGTCTGTCCTGGAGGGCCATGGGCACGCTGGACGCCAGGCTGGACGGAGCAGCCCTCTGTGGTTGTTAGCACGTCTCTCTTCCCAGAGAGTGGCTGCTGAGTGCTCACATTGCCCAAAGAGGCTGGTGCTCTTCAAACAGCCAGGAGCGGGGGCAGCAGAAAACGTCTGGCTGGGACCTCATGTCAGTGGCAAAAACGACAGCAGCACAGTGTCCAGCTGCGGCCAGTGCCGAGGACGAGCATGGAGACCGGGTGCCCGTGCACCATGCCCTGCAAAGACACCTCCTGTGACAGCTCCATCCTGCCCTGAGACGTGGGGGCAGGAGACTCAAGAGCAGGAGCCGCAACGGAGATGGTGGGAGGGTGCTGTGCGTGACAGACAGTGTCCCCTGCCGACCTCGCGCATGCTCTCTGCCCTCCCTCCACCTCCGCGCCCCCTGCTGGCCAGACCCCAGCAAAGTCCTGCTCACCGGAGTCACGCTCAGAACTCGGGGCCTCCCCCTTCCCCACCGTGTGCCAGTCCAGGTGCCCTCCCTGCTCCTCGGTGGGCTCGCAGGCCCCTCCCCGGTGGTGCATTCAGCCTGGCTGTGTCAGGATCCAGGTGCCGGGCACCCTGGGGGAGCCGCGCAGAGGAGGGAATGGCCGCAGCCTCAGAAGCCCAGGAAGGTCCTGGCAGGAGCCAGGGTGGAAGCTGTGGCCCTCAGAGCAGGCGACCAGCAGAGACAAGCAGCCCAGTGGTCTGAGTCCTTCATCTCAGGAGCCACCTCTCAAAGGCAGAGCCAAAATGTGGGTGACTCGTGGTGCTTCTCAGTGAAGGCTATGGAGCTGCGTCAGCTTCGGGCACTGCAGGACCTGGGAGCTCAGGGGGTGTCCGCGTTATCAGATGCCTTGTCCTCATCAAGCAGGTCTGCCATCCTTCACCTTGGCTCCGGGCTTGACAGACTCCCCAACACAAGGTCTTGGTCAGCTCGGAGCTTACGTCACTTAACTCCAAGTTCTTACCTCCAGTCGCTCGGGTGACTTCTGAGAGTAACCTTGCTTGGCTCTGATTGGCCAGTCTTGGGTCATGTGACCCACCATAGGCACCATGCCCGCCAACCAGCCCCCTTGAACAGACAAGAGAGGAGCAGTTCGCTTTCTCCACATGAAGAGGAGTTGGGCAGGAAGAAGCAAAACAAACAGATGTCCTCTGGAAGGAGACCACGATGCCAGTGTAGAGTCCAGGTGGCTGGGGTGGGCAGCACCCTCTGCACAGACACTCAGAGCCAAGCCAGGGCTTGGTGCCAGCGGGCAGTTGGTGAAGGTGAGACACCTGTGGAGGCGGGCACAGTGTTTCTGGGTGCAGAGGGGCACTGTGCTGACCCAGACTCTGCTGTCCAGCGAGAGGCACAGTCCACGAGCACAGCAGGAGAGGGCAGCCCGCCCAGGGCGCCTGGCCCTGCCCTGCCTCAGAAGTACCAGCGGAGACCCCTCCATCCAGAAGTGGGCGTATGTCTTCTATAGCTTCCAAATGGAGCTGTGAGGCTGAGCAAGCATGGGCAGCGCCCACTGGGCACCTGGGGGGAAGCAGCCTCTATACCGTGTCACTCGCCCCCACCCACCCAGTCGGCAAGGCAGAGCGTGAGATTGTCCAGCCTCAGTGGGCACAGGAGCTGGCACAGCCATCTGGAAAGCAACTTGACAGTAAATATGGAAAACTAAAAAGCATAGTTTTTCTTTCCCAGAAATTGCTGGTTATGTGAGCAAATGCCCATTAGAAGCTCGGTGACCCAGACCAGGGCCTTTGCGGCGGGTCCTTAGGGACGGAATCCTGGGAGGGGCTGTGCCGGAAGGTGGGGCTCGGAAAGGGGAGGGAGGGAGCCTCGCAGGCCTTCGCTCCTGGCTGCTCCTGTGCAGCGTGTGAGCTGTGTTGCTCGGTGGGGAAGGTCACAGTTGTGTAAAAGATTTCCACACACATGACTATTCTCCGTGCCTCAGACCATTCTGAGGGGCTGAGGGCTGAGGGCTGAGGGGCTGGGGGGCTGGGGGGCTGGGCTCGCCTCGGGTCATGTGACCTGGAGCCTCCCAGACGTCAGAGCTGGTCGACACATCTGACCTGATTATGAGAATGCCATGCAGCTCAGCCCCGTCAGGGCCATGCTACGCAGGGGTGGGGTGGACGGGCCGTGGGACATCCCGCCGCCAGGGGTAGAAGCCCTCTTCACTGGACGCATCAAAAACAGCTGTGAGTGTTTGTTACACTACTGGTACTGGTGTGTGCGTGTGTACGTGTGCGTGGGGGGCCCATCTCCCCCAAAGAGAAATGTAAAAGAAAGCAAGCTGAGAGGTGAGAGCAGGAGAGGCTTGGTGTCGGAAGCTGGGGCATGGCAGGAGATGGAAGGAAGGGCAGAGGGGACTGGCGGGTGGCACAGCCTTCCCTGAGCAGAGAGAATGGCAGCTCAGAAAGCAGAGCCACCCCAGGGATGTGTGCGGGTGGAGGGAGATGCTGTTGTGCGCGGACCCCAGGGCGGAGCAGTGAGGCTGAAGGTGGGGCTGGATGGGAGGCACCCGGGCCCCGCTGTCTTGAGGAGTTCCCACCTGCTCCTGGGAGCACGAGGCAGGCACTCCACAGGCAGGACCTGGCTTAGCCACGGTGAACCTCTGCAGACCCAGGTCTCCACCCGGTACACTCAGGTCTCCGAGCACAGGGGAGTGTGAGCAGCCCCCAAGGGGCTCAGGTGTGCAGCAAAGTGGGAAGCCAATGGCCCAGACAGCCGGGTCCCCAAATGCCACCAACTAAACGTCACCTTCATTGCAAGATGCAGACCCTGCATGCACAGCCTTCTGTCCCTGGGGGCTCAAGGTTGGCACCACTGGTGTTCAGCGAGCAGGGTACAGGGCCACAGGCAAGGCCAGGAGCCCTCACAGGCCCCGGGCTGCCTGGTGAGAGGAAATCCCTGCAGAAGACCATGCGGGGCTGAGGGGCCACCGCTCTATTCCATGTTGTTCTTCATGTTGGAAAACAGAGTCTCAAAGTCCAGGACATTATTTTCCTAGGAAGCAGCTTCCAGCCTAGCGCTGTAATAAGAGGAAAGCCTTTGTGGGGCGCAGTCCACACGCCTGAGTCTCCCACTGCCATGCCAGACGTGTGCCAGTGAAGGGAAGGCAGAGGAGGGGCACCGCGGTGTACTAGGCCCTCGTCTTGGCAGCTTAGCAAGCTTCCGAGCTTGGAGACGGGGGTGTCGGAGTCCCCAGTGGACAGACAAGCACCTTCAGTAAGCTGCGGTGTGGTAACCAAGGCCTCAGGCCAGGACAGGGTAGCCCCGCCTCCTGTGGAGCTGGCCAGGCCTGAGTGGCACCTTGCCATGCAGGGGGAGGACATTGGGCACCCACAGTGCAGCCCTGTGTGCCCCCGGGGGAAAGCAAGCTGCCAGGAGTAATGAGGAGGGAGAAGAAGTGCTTTCACGGGCAGGGGAGCTCCCGGAGAAATGCGTGGGCACACCTGCACACGCACGCACACGTTCACACCCACGCCCCGCAGCTCCGAGGGCGCGCATGTGAAAGAGCCCATGCCAGAGCAGCGGAATTTCCTGTCCAGGGCGGCCGCCGACGCTGCCCCGCCTGGGCCTCTGCGGGCGGAGTTTGCAGAGAGGTGGGGAGTGAAGGAGAAAATCTTGGTCCCAGCCCAGACTGCAGTGCGGGGCGCCTGGCAGCAGCAACACACGGGCCAACGTGCCCAGGCCGGGGCACCACCCCTCCGTGGGGAGAGGCAGTGGCCTGGGACCAGCATGGCTGCCAAGACTCAGCAGAGCACCAGTCGCCCCCAGGCACTTCCCTGCTGCGCGGAGGGCCGAGGCAGAGGAGCACCGCCTTCTCAAAACCACATTCCATCTTCGAGAGAGCAGATCTTTTTTTAACTAGCAAGAGGCCCTCTAATAATGGGTTGCTAAGAAACTGCTGCAGTCGATGATTCTGCAAACGTCTCGCTCTCTCCCTGATCTGCGAGTCTGCAGGCCTGGAGGCCCCTCCCACCCCATTCTTGGGCAATGCTGGGGGACCCGGGAGGGGCTGGCGAGGAGCTGCTTACAGGGAAAAAGCACAGGGGAGAAGGCGTCATGTCGGAGACAGTGGGTATACCCCAGTCGCCGGCTCTGCAGCCCCAGGGCAGGGCCCACAGAGCTCTGCCAGCTGGTGTCTTTAGTTGTCTGGATCTGACAATGGTGGGCGAAGGAGAGGACATCTCAGCCAAAGACTTTGCTCTCAGCATCTAGTTACATGCCAGCTGGACACCCAGGTGTCTAAATTTAAAACTGCTGGAATCAAATTCAGAAATCTTCATCTCCATCTCTTCCTAGCTGGGGAATTTCACTCCCTTGTCCCCATCAAGGTATGGCAGGCCCTTCCATGTGGGAGAAAGGGCAGCTGTAGCAGGCTTTCCATGCTGCAATGATTTGTGTAAAACTACTCATAGTGGAGACCAGAACGCCTGGTAAAATTAACACAAGAGAACGGGCAGGCTGAGAAATTGCAGGCGGCTCTTCAGACTCCAGCAGTGCAAGGGAGCTCGCCGGCTTGAAAGACGTTGTGTCAGTTGGACACCTGGAAGCTGGGGACCCTGACACACGAGGGGACGGCAATGAGCCTGCTGGACAGGAGGACACATCGACCGCAGGATGGCCATGATGCCATCTGTCCTGCGTGGGCACAGCCAGGGGCACGCAGGCACAGTGCAACCAGGGCAGGACCAGTTAGGCTGAATGCTGCCTCCAGAAGCTGCCAGGCCTGCCACGGAAGCACTGAGTCTGTCCTGGACACACGTAATCAGGCACAGCATCAGGCCACACAGGAGAGAGCCGGAGGTCTCCGTGTGCAGGATGAAACCCTCTACCATGTTCGCCAAGCATGAGCACCGCCTTTAGCTGGCCTGGGCTCCGTGCTTTGGCTGGGGAGGAGCCATGTCCTGGCAAGAGGACAGGTGTCAGGACCAGGTCAGCGCTGTGACAGCTCCCACCCCGGCCTGGGCCTGAGGCTGTGTCTCTGCATCACCAAGGAGCCCTCGAGTTCAGAATCTGCCTTGACTCCAACCCTTTGGAGACTGGCTTCTCTGAGACTTGTTTCTGATGCAGCAATAGCAACAATAGAAAATACGGCAGGGTCTCGCTGCAAAGACACAGTGTAATCACCAGCCCTATTTTCAAGAGAGAGGGGAAAACTCCATTTAGACCTCATCCTGAGTGTCTGGGAACATTGGGAACAAACTGTTGATCTTTTATGATGTGGAGTTTTTCCCAGTCCCAGTGTGGCCCTTTTTCAACCTTGCTGTTTCAGAACATTTAGGGGAATGTATGCAAAGTTCACCCTTAAGGCGATTTGCAACGGAAGCACAGTCCTGCTCTTCACCTTGAAGCTCTTCTCCATTACTGCCCCGCCCTGCTCATATTCTAAGCCTGCTGTTTGCCTTGAGATGTGTAACTTGTGATTCCTTACCGCATCCCTTCCTGGCACCAGCTCACCATGAGGGTCGAGCTGGAACAGGTGCTTCCTCCACACCCACCTGCAAGCTTTTCGCCTCAGGTCGGGAACCATGCAGACTGCTGATGCCCTGTCATGTCCAGATCAGCTCAGCTCTTAACCAACTGGGCGTCAAAGGACATTCTCTGCAACCTGCTCTAAAAACATCCCATTGTTAGGTGTGAGGAGAGCACCTTAGTATGAACACAGTGACGGCAAGATGGTGTTATGATGTATCCATGTACATTCTCTACAGAAATCTGCTGCAGTCCCATCAGGCAGGCACTTGTCACGCTCTGGAAATGCCGTTGTCCGTAGGCATAGTGATTCGCACGACTTCCATGGGCTTGAGACCCTGTATTTGTATTAACTTAATATGACCTGGTTTGTCTTGGTTTCTATCTAGATTTTCCCAAAAGCCTCACGTGCAGTTCGGTGGGGCTTTGGAAAAGTGATTGGATTTGGGGGGCCTGATAGCTGACTTTCTATTAGGGGTTAAGGTTTGGTTAGAAGAGACAGGTTACCAGGCCCAAGACCTGGAAGGCTCCGTCTCCTTCCTCAGCTCCTCCACTGACTCTCTGCTTCCTGTTCTCCTTGAGGTCAGCAAATTGCCTCTGCCTAGGACCCTCCATCATTCCCTTCCTACCTTGGAGCTGGTCAGCTATAGAATAAAAATGTAAGCTCCACCCCAAAAATCTGTCCTGCTTTAAGTTGCAGATTTCAGGTATTTTGTCCCAGTGACTAAAATAGATTTTGGTATCAGGAGTAGGGTTTTGCTGTTCCTAGGATGCCTCCAAGACATCCTTCCTGTTGTCCTATTGTAAAGTACTTCTTTCTAATCCTAATCCTTTCAGCACTGAAGCTCTCCTCTGATTTATCTTAACAGAACCCAAATCTATAAGACCTTTCTGGTGAAAATCAAAAACTTTAAGGGAGGCCTGGGATTTAGCTCAGTGGTTCTGGCATCTGCCTCATAAACACAAGGTCCTGAGTTCAATCCCTGGTAACCACATACAACAATGCTGGGTGTGAAGACTCACGCCTGTAATCCCAGCACTCAAGAGGCAGACACAGGAGGATTGCTATGAGTTTGTGACTAGCCTGGGCTACATAGTGAGTTCAGGGCCAGCCTAAACTACAAAGAAAGACTCCATCTCAAAAAACAAACAAAAACTTTAAGGGACAGTGGTGACACACTTGCCTTGCAAACACAAGGTCATGAGTTTGTTCCATACACACAAAAAAACACTAGTTTTTTTAACTCATTCAACTATAGCATTTGCACTTGGTTTTCAATGCAAAGCTGGCTAAAAGCCCCCAAATAGTACCCATGCTATAGGCTGAATGTTGGGCTGCTTTAATATTTCCTGTTTTGCATTAATTAGATTTCGCTCTTAATCTCAACTTTCCCCAAAGTCTCAGGACATGAACAAAATGTGGACACATTTTCTGCCAGAGCATAACACATATGGCCTGAAAACCACCTGTCAGTGGAATCCTTGTTTCCAATTTAAACCTGCTAAACTTGTTATTTACCATCTATCATTTTATCAGCATTCTTGTCTCCAGAACTCTGATTCTCATTGAGCTTGGCTTGTAGCATGGTAGGGCTGCTTCTCCAGCTGGCATCTCCAAACCTCTCCAGTGCCTCCCAAGACTTCTGGACCACATGGTTAGTTAGTGTCGCAACAGTGACCCCATTTTTCTGGTATCAACCAACATGTGTTTTTGCACCAGGACAATAGGAAGGATGCCTTATTGGTACCCTAGGAACTAGGAAGACCCACCCTTCAAAGCCTCACAATGGCAAAAGTAAAAGACTTTGCTTTGAAAAGAGCCTCAACCAAGCACACTCCAGAAAAGCTGCCTGGGGAGTTCGTTTTCTGGACTTGATTCCTACTGCTCAGCCATCCAGGCACTTCGAGAGCTCTGCAGCCAGGATACAAGGGGGGCCAGGCCCTGCTTACACTGCTGGCAGAGCTTGCCATTGCCCGTGTGGTGTTGGTTTTGTAGACATGCAAGAGCTGTGGGGTCAAGGATCCCACCCAGATATCAGAAGGCCTGGGGCTCATAGTTAACAGCTTGCCTTAAGTTTTGAAGGAGACTTTGGACTTGGACTTTTCAGTAATACTGGAACTACTAAATTTTGGAAACTCAGAGACAGACTGAATGCATGTTGCACATGAATCCATAGGGGCCAAAGGAAGAATTTAAAGGTATATATATGGATGTCCCGCGAGAGCCAAGGGGCAGGCTTTGGAAGGTGATTGGATTATGGCAGCATTTTGGTTGACTTGTCGTGAGAAGGTAGGGTCTGGTAGAGGAGACAGGCTCCAGGGGCACGACCTGGAGAGCACATCTTCCTTCTTGCCTCCTCCCTCCACTCTCTGCTTCCTGTCCTCCGCGAGGTAAGCAGCTCACCCTTCCACCTGCCTTCTTGATGTCGAGCCAGCCAGCGACGGACTAAAACGTGTGAACCAAAATAAACCTCTCTTCATTTACGTTATGGGCATGAGGTATTTCACTCCAGTGATGAGGGGAAGGACTTCTTCCTTCTGTGACTCTTCCCCAGAGTTTGTAGAAGTCACGGGCTGTCAGCCAACCCTGGCTGGTCTAGGGCAGGTAAGATGCGCCCATGAGCTCAGGAATCAAATTAATCCATGGTATTAAATGCTGTGGCAAATTGCAGATCACACCAGGAAGACAAGCTTACCTGTTATCTGCACGGTTTACATAACTAAGACTAATTCCCAACTCAGAAGAACCTGCTAACGAGTGACACTTTGTTAAAGATCACAGTCCCAGGATGCCAGGTGATTCAGTGTAATTATAGCGGTGTATGTGCAACACCAGGACTCATTAGTGTCTGAGCTTGGGAAGAAGGAGGACATGAGCTCACATGGGTGTAGCTGGGATCAGCTCGAGATCTGTCCGTTCCTGAGCCAGCAGGGTGTGGAAGCTGAGGAGATCAGAGCTGGGGATGGGGCTCCAACATCGCGAGGAGGTTTGACACAAAGCAGACGTCTGGTGGTTTCCATCAGAGGAGCGCAGAGCTCTAGTGTCTGCAAATGTCTCAGCCCACCAGGGCTGGGGTGGGGCAGGTGTCCTGGGATGAGCTGGGGCCCCGCTGGTGCAGGACCATGGCAGAACCTGGGGACCAAGTGAGAAGCAAGAACTTCTTTCTGGCTGGGCAGAAGGCTGGTAGAGGATTTGTACAGGGGAGGGCGCCGTCCTGGATGTCAGCTCTGTGTTGCTCCAGACAGGACCCCGAGGGCATCCCGTGGCAAGACAAGTCACTGACACATCCAGAATGTGCTGGCAGAGGGACCTGGGCACTCTTGGTTGGGCAGGCTTGAGCCCCAAATTCTCTCTCAGCAAAGGCATGAGAGAGACACTGAGGTCAAGGCTGGCCACGCTGAGGTCCCCCTGCTGACCCAGAGCAGGACCTGCCGTTCGTTGGTGTGGCTTATGGATGGGGGAGGAATCCGATTCTGCTGTGAGGGTCCCAGAGAATGGGCATGCTGTGGCCTTTGTCAGTGCCCCCAGACAGTTTCCTCCTGAAGGTTGTGGTGACTCTTTTTAGCAGAAGCTTCCCTGGGCACAGTCCTGAACAGATTTCCAGGCTCATACCCAAATTTTGACTCCTCCCTGACGGCAAAGAGCAAGGTGTGTTTGTCAGAAATCATAGCAGACGACATGCCCACAGGAGACGCCAAGACAGCACAGGCAGGCTCTCTGTGTCCCATCCGTCCCCCACGCTGTACCCTTAGCTCTCCACCTCCCCACCACCTCACCTCCAGCGAGCCAGCAGTGACGCCTGGGGCTGGCACTGCGTCTAATTTTGGAAATAATTCACTTCAGCCAGGGAGGTGTGGCTGCTTTCCCAGGTTGTGCAGGACCTGGCTGCCAGGGTAGGGCCAAGTGGGGCCGTCACTCCCCAAGAACTTCCCAGGACCCCAGATTCCTCAGACTTCACCTCTCAAGTCTCAGCTTCTCAGAGAGCCGTGGCGCCCCAGCCTCTCCAGGATGTGGCAGTATGGTGTTCGGGCACTGACAGATCCTGGCATTACCCTGCCTGGCACAGGATGCTGCCCTTGCGTTTAGGAGGGCACCAATCATGTGAACTCGGGGTCTCCGTGCCCTGTGAGACTAATGGTCCCGCACTGACAGCTGCCTGCCCCGCGGCCCCCACTCTGCCTGCCAGGCAGGCTGCTCCAGCGGCACACAGCAGAAATCGTGTTTTTAAAAACACAAACATCCTCAAACCCAAGGAGAGAAAAACTCAGTCTCTGCTGAGGGTATGGTCCAGGGGGCAGTGAGATGTTGCTGGAGGAAAGACAACTGACTCAGGCGCAAAGCGCAGGCTTTCCCTGTGGCTGGCGTCTCAACTGTGCCGCCGTCAAGGCTGTGGATTAAATGCCCATTCTCGGCTCACGCAGACACCCAAGAGGACACGTGGTGACCCCTGCCAGCCGTCTGAAGCAAGGAAAGGTCATGTGTGTGGCTACGGTGCCTGTCCGACGGGGGCGGGGCAGGGCACAGAGCAGCCAGCCGGATGGAGACGGAAAAACAGATGAGGGAACGGTTGGTCGCGGGGACTCAGTAACCCAGCCTCGACAGCACCGCTGGTGAAAGCAGCAAACCACCCCAGGAACACCTCAGCCCTGCCACCTGGGGTCGGGCCCCAGGGTCACCTGTACGTAGGACTCACCTGGACTGCGTCTGGAGCCTGTGGGGAGCCCTAGCTCACCTGCTCCCAACAGGGGCTGCCTAGACTTCATGTAGATGTCCTACCACTGAGCAGAGATGGGACGCAGGTGCTTGCTGCAAGGCAGGGACCTAGGATGGGACAGGAGGAGTGGGAGACCAGCCTCGGCCTGAGCCCCGGTGGCCTCAGGAGCCGGGAGTGGGCCTTACCTTGACCCACAGTTCAGCCAATAGCCAACAGCTATTCTGTGCAATAGCTGTGCTGCAGGAGATGACTCAGAGCAGCCAGGCCCCTTTACAGAGAAGCTAGGCCATTAGAGCTTGGCGGTGTGTCTTCCATCATTCAAATTTGTGCAACATGTTTGTAACTTCCTCCACCCCCCTCAACCACTGTACCCCCAAGTGTGCCAGAAGAGTGTTCTCTGAATAGCTGCTCCAATGTCCACATGGGGATAACCAAGAGGAATTTAATTGAGCAGGTCAGCTGCACCTACAGAAATACGTCAGGAAGAATTACAGCTTCCTGGTAACATCTAGGGCCAAATGCTATGACTGAAATGTCAACCCAGAAAGGAACTAGCACAGCAAGTGGCCATGGGCCATGGAGGGAGTGGGCATCACTGCGAGGGGGAACAACTAAGATGCACATCCTGCTGCTTCTTCTGTAAAGAGAGAGAGGTCTTAAATTATTACTGCTGCCGATTTCAAACAGAATTCCTAACACCGTTGGCAAAGCCTTTAGTTCTGAGAATTAGCAGTGTAAACAAGATGGCGGGGGGTGTTTAAAGTGCTCTGCACACTCCCTCCAGCTCTGCAGAGCCCCAGCTTTACTTCTGAGCCCCTAATGAGCCACGATCCTCATCCCCCCTCCCAGCTGGTTGGCGCCTGCAGGAGCCACAGCATCTCTGATTCCCTGCAGGAGTTCGTTGGTGATAACGAGGCCTCTTGGTTGGGCACAACGATGCCAAGTGCTCTAACTCACACTCTCTCACCCACCCCTGCTCTTGTGCCTTGACATATGCCAACGGTAGGACAGTGGCATGAGGTGAGCATCTCCGTGAGCCCTTATGACCAAAAGGACTGGCCTCCGAGGTGTGACCATCTGCCTGTGTCCCCACAGCTGGAGCTCAGCCCTGTGTGAGCCTTTCTCTGGCAGCTGGGCCGGGGAGCAGCACGGTGTTGCCCGCAGGCTTCGTGCTCTGAGCACTCAGGTAGATTCAGATTTTCCTCTTGCTTTTACCCCGTTTCCTCTTCCTCCCAAGTCCTTTACTGAGACTTCCTGATAGAGCTTCACTGGCTGCCAGGGCCCCACAGCCTCCCAGCTTCCCTCCCCCATGCAGCAGAGGATCAACACACTGGCACGTCCGTCCCCTTAAGACTGCACAGAGGCATGGCTATGAGTGGGCACTGTGGCCCAAAAGGCCCTGCTAAAGCTCCCTAGTCTCACAGCCTGGCCGCAGTTAGGCCCGGCGAGTGCTGAGCCCAAGGCTGGCTCCCAGCTGCCCCATCTCAGATGTAATCCAGAGCTCAATGTCGCATGAAAATCAGGCCAGGAAGGCAGAAGTCAAGAGATGGCCGTTCCTCACATGGCTGCTGGCCCCCACTCCCCACTGGGCCCTCATGCCCAACCCAGAGGAACCCACCTGAGGGCAAAAATGGCCTCAGCTTTGAGTCCAGGGCCCACTCCCGGCAGCATGACTAATAATCTCCAAGCACCACATGTGACATGGTAGCTGTGGTCCACTTTGCAGACAAGGGGACAACGGATACCCACGAGGCCCCAAGAATTACTTCCATGCACCCACGGCCGCCCCGCTCTGTGTATGAGCACACTGATGCAAAGAGGCTAATTCCTTGGTCAGCATCACAGCAACAGCACTGGTCTGTGGCCCAGGCAGCCAGCAGTCTGGGAGCCCAGAGCGGCCCCCAGGGCAGAGGCCCACCCTCCCACCCTGCAGCCTCTTTGCCCTCCCTCATTCCGCTGCCTGGGCTGATGAATACATGCACCCCGCCCGCTCCCCCTACGTGAAGGGGATCTCGGAACACCCCGCGGAGAGCTCACTGTGGAGAGAGGAGGGCGGGCGCTCCAGCAGGAGAGAATGTCTGCAGCTTGCAATTAATCCTCACTTTGCAGAGATGCGAACACAGCCCTTAGAAGGACGCATCCACTAAACATACACGGAAGATGTTGGCGCATCTACAGCTGCCACCCTCGGTGATTTCCGGTCCTGCGCTAGCTACAAAGCATCTAATGTAGCCCCGCAGGACCATGCTGTCCAGCGAGTTATTCTGGGCATTTGTTCAGGTCCTAGTGGGACTGAGTGAGCTCCACCACTACTGTGCAAAGTCCTTTCTCTCCACAGCCCCACACAGGAATCCGCGCAGCTCTGCCCAACCCCTGCTCATGGCTCTGAGAAGCACCAGGCTGTATGGGCACCGGTGTAGAGCCTGGCAAGGGGTTTCTTCTGGACCCCACACCCAGGATCCCCTGCCTGGTATTGCAGCGGCCCAGGGCCTCTGACAGGTTGAATTGGGTGTGGGGAAATTCCGCCCCCACGTGGACCTGGGCGCTTTAATGTGTTGCATGTGTGTGGCTTATGCTCTGAGAGTGCAGGGGCGGAGGGAAGGACGGCTGACCTCTGAAGTCCTTTCCAGCCCTGGAACCGTGATTCCAGCCTGACACATCTAGCCAGACAGAGCAGTAATGACCCCCAGAGGTGACTGTCTTGGCGGTCACCATGTGGTGTTTGTCGGGGCTCAGTAGTGGCCCTTTTGTAACTCCACCAGCTCCTGCCACAGTAAGCCTCAAGCACAGCTCACTGCTATGCTCTGGACAGCATGCTCCTGACCTGGACTTGACCCTTGACCGCACGTGTCCCTGGAAGTCTCTGAAAAATGCCAGTGAAATGCAGCCTCCTTCATGGACTTTGAAGGATAAACTGCTGAAGATCACCCAGGGAAGCTGTCCCTCAAGCAGCAACCCATTTCCCCAGAATCCATCCCCAGCAAGCGGGTGGGAGCCTCGTGCCACTCATAGATTATGTTCCCACGAACCTGGAGGCCATGGTGCTGGGAATGCCAGGCTAGAATTAAATTGAGCCAGAGGAATGCTGGTTTTCTGACTTTAAATCTTTGAAACTGTTAATCCTAGATTATCAAATGTAAAATATGCACCAGCTGGAAAGGAAAAGCTCACAGTAGCTGAAGTTTGGAACCAGGACTAGGCTGACTATCCGTAGTTGTGCTGGCCACCTGCGATCAGCAGTACTCATGCTTCTTTATTAAACCTTCCACTTCCCTCATTTACAAAGAAAGTCTCCTTTGGCTTTGGCTTGCTTTAAAGTCATGGAAAGCTGGGAGAAGATCAGGAGCCTCCGCTTCAGGAGTGGCCCAGAAGTGCTGACCTGGGGCGACTCCTCCCAGGCCACCGTGGGTGCCGGGACGGATGTCCAAGAAAGAGGGCATTTGGGGAAGGTTCTGAGTCCATGAGCTGGAAGTTCGTCCCCAGAAGCCTTGGGAAGAAAGACTGAGAATAAGGGGAGACGGGAGGTCGACTCTGGGAGGAGCAGCATAACTCCGCCTAGCATTTTGCTTTGTTTTCTTCCTCATCTGCCTAAAAATATTTTCTCTCGGTTCACCAAGAGAGTTCTCTACCTACTCCCGGATTTTCTTAACAAGAGAGCGCGAGATCCAGGGACAGAGGTCACTGGATTTGGGAGAGAAACCCTGATGGAAAATTCTTTCTTTCACTTCCTTAAACACCAACCTTCCTTCGTTGGTGAGAACAGAAGCCATATGTCTGCCAGCTGACGCTAATGACGCTGTTGACAGTAGCTCCCTGTTCAGAGGTCAAAGCCATTCAGCTCCACTGTGTCCCTGCCACTGCTGAGCTGGAAGTTGATGGCTCTGGCTGGGCTGGTGGGGAGAGCAGGGGAAGCCACCCGAGCCGGGGGAGGGTCAGTCCCCCACAGATAGAGTGTCTCACCGAGCCCCAGGACAGAGGAGGCACAAAGGAAGTTGCCTCCAAAGTCTAAGGGTGTTGTACAGGTCATGCAGCCGATGGCAGAGGGCCGGGAGCCTGATCCTTGTATCCAAAGACCAATCAAGAACTTGTGCAAGTTCTTGGGGGAAGAAGATTAAGATCCCAAAGTAGTGCCCAGCAGTTTTTAACCCCACCACTTCTAAAGCCCCATGCCTTTCCTACCCCAACCTCACCACCCTATGGCACAGGTCCCCACAGGGCACAAGCCCTCTGGCCTCTGAACCCGTCAAGGCCAGGGCTCACCAATCCGGGGCTCCCCTCCCACACTCACCTCAGCTATGCAACTCCAAGCCCATGGAGTCTCCCTGCAAGCACACCAGCCCTCTGCCCTGCCCCTCCTGGGCAGTGATCACCATGGCCCTTTCTCAGACTCAGATCTGAACCTTGTTAGGGCTTAGATCGGAATGGACATTGGAGGGCACCAGTGCCCGCACTCTCAGTGAGGCCAGTGAGGCTCTGGAGCAGCAAGGCCCACAGAGCTCTCAGTGGGCTCCTTTACCTCCCGTGACGCGGGGACTTGAGCCTGGTCAGGCTGTGACCTGCAGCCTCAAACCCCTTCTGCATAAACGCAGGTGGTGAGGACGGCTGGCCCTACGCCAGGCTGACCACAGCCTTCAAGTCGCCGGCCCTCACCTGAGTGACGCTGAACCTGCACTGCCTTCCTCCCCTCACATTTGCCAGCCCAAATTCCCAAGTCAGGCAGCTGCTTCTCATCCTACCTGGAGCTGGGAGGGTTCAGACCCCTGCTGATGCAGGTGCAAATCAGTCGTGTCTGTTCACCGCCCAGCCATCCAGGTAGCAGCTGCCATACATCATCCTAATTACCGACACAAATTAGCAGGGGCTCTTTCCTCGGCCCTCTTTACTGCTCAGGATGAGGGCGTCAGAGCCCCCAGGGGTGCGAGGGCAGCAACCGTGCAGTCATGTCCCCAGATGGCCTCAGCAGACAGAAGACCCTGTGCTGCTGCCTTGGCCCCATCTGAGGCTGGGGCCTTGTCCTGCAAGGTCTCAACTGTATGTCCAAGCCCAGTAGAGGCCCAGATGAAGGAGCATCGAGGCCCAGAAACCACCCTCTTTGGAAAGGGAGAGACGGACCGGGGAACAAGAGCATGTTGTATTTACACCACCACCCCAGCTTCCAATGCGTTTACGGCCCATCACTCACTTCTCCCAGGAACATTTGCACCGCATCTGTATGCCGCAGCCTCCCTTAACTCTGTGAGTTATCATGTCTCCCCCAAATACATCATTAAGACGATCATATGCATTCATGAAGGCGGCTGGGCTGGGGCCCAGTGCTCGCTGCATGGTGGCACACCCCCAACCCCTGCTACAGAGTGCGGCCATGATTTAGGGCTTGTGCACATCCATTAGGAAAAAGTGTCCCTTTTGATATCTGTGCCGGGTTTTCGCCCTCTGCTGCTGAGTGGTATAATTTATATGAAGCCTCCAACCCCCCGCCAGGCTGAGATAGCTTGTGATATACATAATTACAAACCCTTCCTCCAGCTTTGTGTGCTACGTGGAGAAAAGACATTTTTAAAGGAGCTATTTTAGTTGTACTGATGAGATGCATATTCATGGGAGGTGCTCAGCTAGGTGGCTGCTCCTGCACAGCAGGTCTGGTACTCGGGGGCCCGGCCAGCCAAGGTGGACACAGAGGATGGGGAATGGGCCACTGACTTGACCGTGACCTTCAGCCGGTGCCGGCCTGCCTTCCTACGGCCTGGGCTCAGTGACCGTCAGAGCCGCCCAGGCCAGCACATGTGGTCAGGACAGGAGATGTAGGCCCGGATCCTCCTGTGTGTGCAGAAGCAGGATGCCCAGGTGAGGAAGAGGACCCTCGTGCAGAGGACCCTTAAAGACAGTTCCATTTCTCCAGGCTGTGGCTGAGCTGCCCCCTGAACGTGAGCTCTGATTCTAGGGTGCAGGGCAGTGGCTGCTGTGAGAGAAACAGGCAGAAAGAAGACGAGGTGCAGACTTCTGCCGACCCTGCTGCATCCAGGGCAGTGTGTGGGAGGCTGGTCCCAAGGCCTCGTGACCCACCCTCGGCCCCGCACCACGCTCCCTGCACGACCCTCTGGGTGTCCTGGGTTTCAGGACAGCTCTGCCATTCCAGGAGAAGCCAGGCAGAGAAAGGGTCTGACAGTCACAGTGCAGCTCAACGGCCACAGTCAGGGCCAGGCACCCCTCGGAGGTGGGAATCAAAGCATTATTCAGATGTGGACACGCACACTCGGGGGTGGGGCACCGGCGGCCACAGCGCCCACCCTCAGGGGTCACGCCCAGCACAGTGGCCAGTAGAAGAGAGATGAGCTTCCACCACAGCCTGCACTTTCTACTAGGTGGAGAAAAGGGTAAAATTAACCATTTGTGGGGTAAAATACACATGACGTAAGACTTAACGTCATAAGCACGTCATGCGGCATTAGGCGTGTTTCCGTTTCGGAGCAGCCGACACCACCCCTAGAACTCTTGGTCTTTGCACAGAAACTCTGCACTAACTGCCGTATCCTCCGCACTCATGTGACAGCGGCCTACAGCACCGGCCCTTCTCCGGCTCCTCCGTGTGGTGGCTTGGGTCAGAACCCACCTCCTCCCAGTTGTTCATCGTCCACCAGCCCACGTGTGGAGCCAGTTGAAAGCGCCCGGGGGCCACACGCTGTGTTGCCACATTGGAAAGCGTAGGGCCCAGCAAAGGGCCCTGACGGGCTGGGGAAGAGAACACGAAGCCCAAGGCCTCAGTGACACGCGAGCACCGCCCCCGCAGTCCACGCAGAGTGGCCATGCAGTGCGCGGGCAGCCTGGCCTCTGCTGAAGGCTCAGAGGCAGGACAGATCCTGGAGGAAAGGAGCCCGGGACAGGAAGTGTCCACTCTGAGCCTCCCTCGGGGACTGAGTGCGCAGGACCGTCTGCGTGGGACACTCGCCGCACCTACATTAGGCCTGGAAATCCCGACTCCTAGGTGCTTTGCCTGAGAGAGGGCTCAACAAAACTGGACCTGAGCTGGCCGAGGGGCGCGAGACTCAGAAGATCCGTAAAGCAACAGATCGTTACGGCAAAGCCTGCCCATGAGCACAAGCTTGTTTGTAATCTTTTTGATTTTTTTCACAAAATGCCATCAGCTATAATCTCAGCACTCTGGAAGGCCAAAGCAGGAAGATTACAAGTTTGAGCCCTGCCTGGGCAACTTAAAGAGACTCTGCCTCAAAATGAAAGATAATAAAAAAGCTGGTAATGCAGCTCAAGCCAAAGGCCCTGGGCTCAACCCTCAAGACTACACCCCACACCCACCTCCCAAAAAAGTAGCTGATGTGAATAGACACACAGCACCCCAAGGGTCCAGTGAGAGATGAAATCAGGTTAATTGGCCCTGCTCAGCAGCACCCCCGTGAGGAGGAATCGGTGGGGATGTAGGACCCCCAGTCTCCCAGCGGAGCAGCTCATGCCAGATGCAGAGGTTGGTGTCAAGGCCCAGGGAGAGTCACCAGAGGTGTTAGCAGAAGGCCCCAGGTCCGAGCACCCAGTTAAGTCCTGCACCCAGGATAAAGCGCAGACCCACCTCTGAGCCCACCTCCCAGAGCAATCCTCTCTCCCCGGGGTGGGGCCCACAGGCCCCTCTGGCCATCTCAGAAGCTGTCCCTGAGGTTGACCTGCCAGGCTGCTCAGCCCTGTGAGCCCCAGTTTGGGAAAGAACCCCCTGTTCCTCTCTCCCCGGGACTGCAGACACAGCCCAGCTCAGTCCCTCCCAACACTGTCTTCATTTCATGTTGTACAAAAAGAAGGAGTCGGTGCTGGTGATGGCTCCTCACCTCGAGCGACATCATCAGCTGCGTCCTTCATCTTCTGACTCAACTGTCATGGCTGTTGGCGTATGTCTTCATGGTTGCAAAAGAGCTGCCAATGCTCCCAGCATCTTGTCTACTCCAGGGGGTAACAGTAGCAATGATCTTTCCTTGCTTGTCATCAGGAAAGCAAAATTATCTCAGGTTCATGCCATGCCGTTTCCCTGTGTGCATCAGGATTGGTCACAGCCACTATGTGCTGCTAGGGAGGCGGCGACAGCAAAGGTATGTGTCGGCCCAGCCCCTGCAGGAGGGGCCGGGTGCCAGGAGCCCACGCAGGCAGCACAACCCGCCACGCACGTCTCCCAGGCCTCCTGGGCCCCATCCTTTGTGTCCGGACACACAGAACCTCATCTGCGTGGACTCAGGGAAAGGGTGGACCTGAAGATTACTTTGGCTTCGAGAATGACGAGGGGTCTGCCTTCCCTTGCTCAAGGATGAACTTTCATTGTTTATTATTGTTTTGTTATTTATTATTTTATTATTGGCTTTGCACTTCTGTTTCTGGATGGCATCTCGTTAACGCTCGTCGCTCTGCAGCAACTTCACCCTGAAGTGTTCATTTCTTGAACACAGCGCAGAGAAGCTGGCACCATGATGAAATGGGTGGTCACTCCCTCACCATGACACAGTGCCTCTGCTGCCCGTGTGGGATGCACCGCTCACACCTCTGCTGGCCTCAGCAGCGACAGAGCCACGGTTGTTCTCACAGGGTAGCATTACTGCCATGTCTCAATGCTCAGAATTTTTACGATGCTGCTAAAATGAAGATAAAGGAAGAAAAGCAGCGAAGCGCCCACAGTTCCGGGGGCTGCTGCAGCAGGGCACACGTGTGCCCCGTCCCCAGGTGTCCAGGACTGCCTCTCCCGTGTCAGTGGCATGCACGGCTGCGCAGAGGGAGGAGCTCGGTGGAGGGAGGGCCCAAGGCTGTGTCCCTCAAGAGCCCCGCCTCCCCCAAGGGCCCTGGCCAGGCCCTGGGCTCCACTGACTGTGGAGGTCAAATTTCATCGTGTGACCTTCACAGGCCGCCAGGTTTGTCAAAGTGGCCAACTGGGTGGCTTCTTCCTTGACTGCTTTGGGTCACTTTGCCCAGGTCACACTCCAGACACCCAGAACAAGTCCTCCTAGCGTCTTTGAAGGCAACACTGCCAGAGTAGTTGAAGGTCATGCACAAGTGGCCCGTGGTCAGTGCAGTGAGGCGGGTGGCAGTGAGCCCAGGAGCCGCCGGAATGACAAGTGCTCAGAGAAGAGCAGGTTCCCAGCAGGGGTCGGCTCGCAGGGTCCAGCGACTGCAGGGCGCAGGCCAGTGACCCAAGAGAGCCGGGCTGAGCGCCAGAGCCAGGCCTGCTGCGAAGCCCTCACACCTCTTCCTCAGCTGAGCCGACGAGACCGCTGTGCTGTGCAGGGCAGCCCGCGTAGATCTGCCACTGACGTAAATGCCGGTGTCATCCAGAAGCAGCCTCAAAGTCACTCCAGGCGGATGTCTGAGAAGGCGCTGGGCCCAGGGCCCATTGAGGCAGCCACATGACACACACCAGCATGGGCAGGGGTCAGAGTCCCAGCTCCGGAAGCACTCTGGTGCTTCTGAGTCTTCGTGTCACCCCAACTTGTGGTCAAAGCACATGTAAGATCTTGGTGAGCCCTGGGTTCCTGCTGACTGGAAACAGTGTCCCAGGATGGGCTTGATGAACATGTGGAGCAGAGAAGGGGGTGAGGCCCCCCCACACACACCCCACCTAAGCTGACGGCCCGTGAACTTCGGCTCAGTTCCACACACATTCAGCACAACTGCAGGAAATCCTAAAGGCTGAGCGTGTTGGAAGGTCTGGAACAGAGACCAGGCAAGATGAGGATGCTTGTGGCTACAGGAGGGACACGGGGTCACCAGCAGCCACTGTACCATCTGACAGGCTGTCAGGAGGAAGAGGGAGTCGAGAAGGGCTGTCCCCAGGGCAACCTGTCCATCCCGGCCAGGCCGAGCCATGCAGACAGACCGCCATGGCAGGACCCTGTCCAGCTGTGTACGTGCTGCGCCTGAGGTCGGGCAGTGCCTGGCACTTCTCCGAGCTCCAAGCAGATCCCCACCTCCCCATCTGAGGCTGGGATCCATCATGGGCTGGGAACTCTCGGGGGAACTGCTGATCTGTCGCTCCAGACTTGACCTGGAGTTCGGACCCGGGCCTCCGAGAGCCAAGGCCCAGTGAGGTGGCGTAGGGGCCACACAGGAGCCCAACTGGTCCTCAGCTGCCCATGGCAGCCAGTACCAGCAAGTCCAGGGTGGTCCCACAGAACCGACTTCCCCAATGTGAGGCTGCCGCAGGTGGTGGCCTCAGGGACAGGTAGCCGAGGCCTCGTGTTGCAGTTCAGGTCCCTGCAGCCAGGCTCGGTGTGGACAACAGCAGAGAGTGAGGACACAGCGACTGGGTGCAGGTGCCCCTCACAGGACTGGCTGCCTCTGCTTCCCTGGGTCTTGAGCCCAGTGTGACCAGATGTCCCAATTTTTCAAGAGAAACTGAAAATCCAGATGCCTGAGAAGCACACGCCAGCCGCCATTGCACTTCCAGCTCTTTTCCCCGGTTTGCCGTCCGTGTCGTCCTGACAGCAGGGACTTGGAAGCAGGGGCCACAGTGGAGATCATTTAGTCCAGACCCTCATCAAAAATGGAAATTAAGGGTAGCAAGACAAAGAAATTCACCCGGGTCGCCCGCAAGTGGGCAATAGAAGGGCCAACCTGTGAGGGCTCCTGCAGGCCTCTCGGGACTGTTCCTCTGAGCTCTCTGCCCTATAGGAGGTCGGGAGGGCCTGCTGAGGATCCCCATGGACACTGGTGAGAGGTGCACCAGATAAAGGAAACCCATAAGTGACAGGTGTGTCAGACACAGACACAGCTGTGTCCTTAGCAAGTGTCAAGCCCATGCTGTAAACAGTACCCAGCTCCTCAGTGACAGTGCCCGTGAGTGCCTTTGGACCTGCCCATCTTTGGGGTACGCTGACTTCACAGCACGTTAGGAAGCATGTTTGTTGTAGCTGTCGTTCTCCCTACTCGGGGCAGACAAGCCTCCCTCACACAGTGAGGGTGCGGAGGTGCTGTGATGAGGGAGAGAATGAGGAAGAGGAAGCTGGTGAGCTGGTGACGGGGATGGCATGGGCACTAGAGGTGACAAGGGTGGAAATGACGGTGACAGCTGCCGTTATGATGGTGACGATGATGGTGCAGGATGGTGGAGATGGTGACAGTGATGGGCACGATGATGGTTGTGACGATGCTGATACGAAGATGAATAGTAATGTGGTGGTGACGAAGGCACTCATGATGGCAGTTGAGGAGCAGGAAACTACAGCCAACATCTCTTGAGCACTGTCATTGAGTCTTCTAAGTTCTGAGAATCTTTGTCTTAACCCTTGACAATTTTTATGAAGTGTCATTACCTCCACTTCTTAGATGAAGAGACTAAAAATTAGGAAGCTACAACTTGTCTAAAGAAGCATTGATAAATAAAGATTTGAATCCAGAATTATTTGCATCCTAAACTCATGCTTGAGCGCATAAATAGTGTGCTCACACAAATGTGTGTATGCTGGAGATAGTCGAATTGCTAAATCCTTTGCTATCTGTTGAAATACTTGGCAGTGTAAGAGTGCCCATATGCAGGGCGTTGGTGCTGCTGGTTCATGTGCATTCCTTAGGAAATAAGATGTGCTATTCTCTGCTAAGTAAATTTTATGCCACGGAATGACTTATCAATAAATACCAGGTGGTAAACCCATGTGGTTGGGGGTGGCTTTCTCTGTGTGTAAAAGGTGCGTTTTATTGAGAAATCTGGAAGAGATGAAGTCTTTAGGATAGGTAAGGAATTACAGAAGGAAGCAAAGTCACAAAGGACCACTATGTTGTTTGCCACCATTAAACCTGTCAGCTTGTTTTCTTTTTGTACTGTAATTTTCCACCAGATGTTGGGAGCAACAGGTTCCCTGGGAAAACATATCATTGTCCTCACAGCTTTGGGTGGTGACTGTGGTGCCCGCTCTCCGGGAGCTCAGTATTTCACCAGCCCATGCCATCCTTTAAAGGCACCCCGAGAGCTCGCCTGTCCCAGGCAGACGGCGGGTGGGTGGCTGGGTTCATGGATGACTGACGGTGTGTCTCGAGATAAGCGGGGGCTCTTGACTCTTTAAGAGGATGGATAAGGCCCCCAAAGGATGCTCCCCCACCTGCACCGTTGGTGATGGTAGAGAGCCAGATGCGGACTACACACGCAGGCCACAGTTCTCACCAGAGGGAGCAACATTCCCGTCACTGCCATTACTGTGCTGAGCTGCCTGCCAGGCAGGAGCGTCTACCTGAGCACAAGCTCCTGCATCTATCACCAGCCTCATTAATTTATTTGGAATTAACCAGCAGGACAACTTGGGAGAAAAGAGGTCTTGATAAAAAATCATCAGCCAGTGACAAACATGAGATCCAGGCCACATGTAATCCAATTGTAGTCACATGTAGAAGGGGGGTCCTTTCATTTGAAGGCCTTGTCATTGCACCCTTCTTCCCTAATCTACAAGGAGCTGTCGAACTCGTGCCATCGCACTGGGCCACCCTAGGTGCAGTCCCCCTCCTGAGACTGCAAGACAAAGCTGAATTCTGCGCAGGTTGGTGTCGGACACTGGAAGCTGCCTGACGTACAATGTTTAAGGCTGAGTCTCTCCAGACCCCACCTCTCTGGAACCCATGGCTGCTTCCTTTGTCCCAGGGTCTTGGCTATGATACTTGAATCTATGGGAAAGAATTGATTCCTGTCTTGAACTACATATCAGTGTTGGTATTTTTCATCTTTTCTCCCCTCCTTCATTCCCTCACCCCACAACGATACACCCCATATGTGCGGCGGCACTAAAACCCCGAGGACAGCTGCAGGCCCAGCTCGGCTCACCTCAGGCCCACACACCAGCCCTGGGCCAGGCGGCGCTCAGCGGCACGACCAGAATGTTCCCTGCGCAACACGTCAGGCGGGGTCTGCTCTGCTCAGGCCCCCGGCAGGTCGTCCTTGGAAGCTCTTCCCTGGGACTGCATGACTCAGCCTCTAGAGCACCCTGACCCTCCTCCCCGTCACCTCTTTCTTTCCTCTGTTCACACCCGCCACACTGGTCACCGACTATTGATCGTGGCGGCTGAGTCTTAGCTCTGCACCTCTGGCCTCCCCAGATGTCTCGGGCTTGTCACCTTGTCAGACCAGCATCTGAGGAAGACTTTCTCTAAACGCAGGGCTGTGAGGTCAGCGCCGCTGGCTCCTGCACACCAGCAGGAGTGTACAAGTGGCAGGGTTGAGGCAGGGTGGTCTAAAGATGGTTCCAGAGGTGGAAACTACATACACGGCCCATGTTCGTTTTAGCTGACTTCCTCAGATGTTGTTGTTGGGCGAATCATTACGTAAGCCACTATTTTGTGCTTCCTGAGCACATGAGGCCACACTGTACCCTCTGATATGTCCACACCCCACCAGCCTCAGGAAGCCCATGATGACAAGCTGGAAGGCTCCTCTGACCAAGCCCTTCTTCTGACATGCCTGGGTGACGCAGTGGCCCCTCAGATCGCTCCTTTTCCCTGCTCTTGGCCCTGCACAGAGAGATCAGAGGACAAGTCATAATCTAAGACTTTAAGTTAAAGCCAAGTGGAGAAGAATGTGCAAAGCTCAGAGCATTTATCTACACAAGACAGGGTCTCCCTCTCTCTCTCTCTCTCTCTCTCTCTCTCTCTCTCTCTCTCTCCCTCTCCCTCTCTCTTTCCTCAATAAACAAACAAATGCTACCTGTGGGCAGGGAGGGCCCAGGGCAGGAGAGCCAGGTGTAGAAGCTGTACTTTGCTAAATGTCCCTTGCTAGATTTGACTTTGAAAGGATTTTATGAAGTTATTTTCAAAATTATCTTTACAAGCCCTCAGAAGCAAAAGCAAAATAGAATCAATAAATCTATCGAGTTAGTGATGTTACGACACAGGTGGGAATTAATTTAAGTGGCTTAAAAACCTAAATACGTGATAATTTTAGTGTCTCTCCCTGGCGGTACATACTGTTACAACAAAAGGGGAAAAATGTAATCTGCTTTCAGTGATGGTGGTGTTCATGAAAATGTCAGTATTGTATTTTGAGGCCGTTTCTCGTGTGAGCATCTTACGGCATAAAGCAAAGCAAATACGCAAATGTTGGTTTGAAACAGAAAAGGCACAAATGTAAAATCAGCGATGCTGAAGGACAGCTCTGCAGCCCTGGGATTGGCCTGATGTGTCAGCAGGAAGTCCCAGGGCAGGCAGCATCCACAGCTCCGCACCTGAGACAGCAGGACTGACGGACCAGCACGCGGCCCTGAGCACCCCAGGCCACACTGCAGTCTCTGTGGCGCACTTCCTGCTTCCGGCAGGGTTTCTTGGAGAAAGTCCGCTCCTGGGGCTGTAGCAGGAGCTGAACAAGTTGAGCCGGGACACTTGACCATGCCAGCGTGAGGGGCACTCAGGACGGAGGTCACCCTGTGGGGACGTGCCAGCCAACTGCACCTAGTAAGTTAAATGTTATCTCCTGATGACACTCAAAATATGAGTTAATCTTGGGGCACCCCGAGGAATCTATGGGAAAATAGTGACTTTGAAAGTTTCTTAGTTCTGACCCTCATGCGTGTCTGTCTTCGGTCATGCGGGGAAGCCGGGTTGTGCAAGTGATTCAGTGACGGGTGAAGCAGCAGCGCCCCCACTGGTCGTCCTCAGTAAAACCACGGAGCCAGGCAGTGGCCCCAAGTCAGTAAATCGGGAGCAGAGAAGCCGACCGCGCTGTTTACCACAAGGGGCGCCCACAGCCTTCCCGCAACGTGCCCCGCCCCAGCACACCTGGGTCCAGCGCAAGACAGGAAAGAGCCGCAGGACCGGGCCTGGGAGCCGCCACGGGGCACGGATCCATTTCTTCAGCAAATCAGCTGTGGTCCAGAGGATGCTGGAGTGGAGGAGGCTGGGAGTGACCACCCATCCTGCCCAGAGTCAGCGGAGGGCGGAGAGGTGGGCGCTCCCAGACTTGGCCCTTGGCCGATGGCCCGGGCGGTCTCCTAACGCCCGCGCTTCCCAGCGGCGCGGCTCCCACTGGGCACCAACCTCTCTGGGCTTCTGCATCCTCACCTGCAGGCTGGAGAGGGGGGTTCTGCTCACCCGGGAGGAGGCGGGCATGGTGAGAGGAAGGTGAGCAGTGAGGTGTTCAGTGGGAGCTGCTGCCGTCGTCGGCCGCCCTCGCCACCATGACCTCACTCTCACCTCCACTGTCACCTCTGTCCCAGCACCAGCACCCCTTCCAGAGAGGCGGAACCGAGCTGGTTACCAAGCTGGACGGGGAGAGGAGCGGTGGGCGTGCGGACAGCAGGGTGCAGGCGCTGGGCAGCTGCCCTCCGGGGTCCCGCCCACCTCCCCAGGTGCCCCTGTACCAGGCAGGTGCAGCTGTGCCCCTCGGCGGAGCCCGGGCTTCCCGGCCCTCCTGTGTTCTCCAGCCTCAGAAAGAGCCTGAGCCTTCAGCCACCAGCAGCCCTGGGCGGGAGGGCACCACGGCAGGGCTCCGTGCGGCTCCAGGACGGGATGTTTCAGATTTGTGTGCATGGTGAGCAGCAGAGTGGGCTGCCGCTGCCCCCCTGCCCCGCCACAGTCAGGGAAGCTGCGGCCAAAGCCTGGCGCATGACTTGCAGATGGCAGGGCTCTCGGGGGTCATGGTGCCATCGCTACAGGTCCTCCCAGTAGGCAGTCTCAGCTTGGCCAGAGCACGAAGGTCGCAGCAGTGTCTTTACTCTCAGAGGCCTCAGTAGTCCCAGGGAAAAAGCACTCGCAGCCTCTGTGGAGAAGGGCCCTCCTAGACAGGGCACTGCCAGCTCCACAGGGAGCCCAGAGCCTGGCAACAGCCCAAAGTCTCCCTGAACGGAGGCATTGCCTCTCCTGGAACAGAGACCATGGACAAGACGCAGAGAGCAATGGAGGGGAACAAGTTCAGTCTGATCAAGTGGCTGCGCAGAGACACGTTACTGGTGCCCACCACCTACACGTGCAACTTGGGCAGGGAAGACCAGGCACACAGCCAGGTGCGGGCTCCCTCTCAGCCCCAGTCTCCTGAGAACAGAGGCCAGGTGGCACACGTGGCTGAGGGCTGCCATGTTTGTGTCATCATTCTAGGTGGGGACAAGGCCTTACTCTGGAGCTTCGGACAGCTCCCACCGCAACTGCAGAGTGCAGCAGCCTGCGGAGTGAACCTCCAATGCCCACTGTGACCTGGAGATGGACAGGCAGGCTGGGCCCGTCCTGTCCTCCACCCTGAACCAAGAGATCACAGGGCTGGGAGCCTGGGAAAGGTGGCAGTGGAACAGATGCTCCAGGCCGGGGCTCCTCCCTCCAGGGTGACCCTATGCAGGGAACACTGGCCATGGTGGAGACGTAGCATAGCCGTGACTGCTGGCATGTGGTGGGCAGCATCCAGAGAGGGTCCAGAACCCTCCACAGTGCTCAGAAGACTGTGCACAGAGTGACCTAGTGCAACTGTCCGTGGTGCTGAGGCTAAGAGAGAGTTACGAGGGGAGAGTTTCCCAGATGCTCAGACTTCTCAGGGGGCAAACACATGGCCATCTCTTTATGCCTTGAATCGAGCCGGAGTCTCGTGTGAGCCAGGAAGAAGAGGTCAGTGACTCCAGAGATGGAGGCTGACACGCAGGGCTTCTGCAGAGGAGCTCAGAGTTTCCCAACACGTGGAAGACGTTCCTTGAGCACCTGCTATGTGCTGGGCCAAGCTGCACGCAGCTTCAGCCTGGCGGGAACGGCCCAGGATGCACACAGAACAGAGATCTGGCCAGTCAGGAGCCTGGGGGGCCCCAACCGATGCTCAGTGCCTGTGGCTGGAGGGTGCTCGGAGCCCAGGCCTCCTCCCAGCCTTGCGCGAAGGCCACCCATGTCCAGGCGTCTCTGGATTTATACATGGACTAGAGTCCCCCGAGGAGTGGCCTCCGCGAGCCACCCTCCTTTTTGCTTGTTGTGATAAAACACACGCAACTTAAATTCATCCTTGGGGACATTTAATACACGCACTGTGTGCTGCAGCCACTGCCTCTGTCTAGTGCAAAGCATTTCACAACCCCCAGAGGGAAGCCTGGATCTTTAAGCCATCAGACCCCACCCACAGTCCCTGGCAGCCATTGGTCTGCTCTGTCTCTGTGGCTCTACCTGTTCTGAGTGTCGCATGGAAATGCAGGCATGGGCTTTGGGCTCTTGTGTCTGGCTTCTTCCACTTAGCACGTTTTGAGGTTCATCCGTGTGGTCATGCCAATGCTCCATTCCTTTTCTTGGCTAAGTAGTAGTCCACGGCCAAGTGGACCACCTTTTGTTTATTAATTTCACTGATGAACACCTGGGCTGCTTCTACTTTTAGGCCAGTATGAGCAGCACTGCTATGACCATCTGTGCTCATATGTGGGGAGACATGTTGCCTGCTCTTTAGGGCATATGCGAGGGGTGGAATTACCAGCCACACCACGACCACACTTTCACTGAGGAAACTCCAGGCAGGTGTCCCTGTCAAGCATTTAAGAATGCCTGAGCCATGGGCTGGGGAGTTAGCTCAGTGGTTCCGGCG